>CM067308.1:1318276-1608276 GCA_034231615.1 Meghimatium bilineatum | reverse complement strand
CTGTCATTGTCGAGGGTTGGCACTGGTAGCAAAGTGATGGGATAATAATAATTTCAACTGATGAATACAGGAAATGGTAGAATCTAAGAGTTATTCCATTTCAATTGATGAATAGTGAATACTGGAAATGTTAGAATCTAAGAATTATTCAATTTTAATCAATGAATACTGGAAATGTTAGAATATCGAATTATTTTATTTAAATTGACGAATACTGGATTTTACACAACCAAAGACAGTTCGTATGAAATTGAGCGTATAGGGGGCTATCCTACCTATGTCCATCGACAATTGTACAGTCCACATGACTTATTGGAAATCAGCCATCTAAAGTGACGCAATTTAGATTTTCCCGTGATTTTCATTGTACAGATATATCTATGTCTGTTCCGTCAGCGTGCAGTACGGTGCATACGGCAAAAACCAAGTTCGAGCGATGTGATGGTACTTTTTGTAATTCTTGTATGTTGTTTAGACCCATAGTTATACCATTTTTGTAATTCTTGTATGTTGTTTAGACCCATAGTTATACCCTTTTTGTAATTCTTGTATGTTGTTTAGACCCATAGTTATACCCTTTTTGTAATTCTTGTATGTTGTTTAGACCCATAGTTATACCCTTTTTGTAATTCTTGTATGTTGTTTAGACCCATAGTTATACCCTTTTTGTAATTCTTGTATGTTGTTTAGACCCATAGTTATACCCTTTTTTGTAATTCTTGTATGTTGTTTAGACCCATAGTTATACCCTTTTTGTAATTCTTGTATGTTGTTTAGACCCATAGTTATACCCTTTTGTAATTCTTGTATGTTGTTTAGACCCATAGTTATACCATTTTTGTAATTCTTGTATGTTGTTTAGACCCATAGTTATACCCTTTTTGTAATTCTTGTATGTTGTTTAGACCCATAGTTATACCCTTTTTGTAATTCTTGTATGTTGTTTAGACCCATAGTTATACCCTTTTTGTAATTCTTGTATGTTGTTTAGACCCATAGTTATACCATTTTTGTAATTCTTGTATTTTGTTTAGACCCATAGTTATACCATTTTTGTAATTCTTGTATGTTGTTTAGACCCATAGTTATACCATTTTTGATAGGTGTTCTGCGAAAAATCTCTTATGGTCTTCCTCTTTTTCCATCTGGTACCCACTATAATGTTTGTAGTTGCAGTCTGTTTTCATTCATTATAACTACATGTACAACATAAGTTCATGGTTTTTTTTAAATTATTGTTGTAAAAACATATTTCTGTTTGGTATCTTTTTTACTTGCCTGTATGACTTGAATTCTTACCAACCACTATTTAAGAGTTTTATAATACATTTATTCTCAAATGAATTTAATTTCTTCTCCGGTGCTTTTGTTATTTTCCAACTTTGAGAACCATGTGGTGAACGGATATTACATTGGAGTTGAGTAGTGGAAGCTTGGTATATTTACTTATTGTTTTTGCTTTCCAGATGTTTGTTTGATGTCAACGCATTTCTGGTAGAAATCTCCTTTGTTGTATCTCCATCTCGATTAATTGTTCTCCCTAAATAGGACAAGTTAAACGAGAAACATTAACACTCCCCGACCAAAGAGAAAACTACTCACGGTGAAGACTGTCAGATATTGTCAATGGCAGCCGGCTATTAGGAGAGTGGGTGTGAAATATTGCTTGTGAGAACTGATGTACTCGAACATTTATTTCTAAACACATGCCTCTAGGTGTACACTTAATGTACACAAATAGTGCAACAGTGGTTAGTCTGCTTGACTTTTTGTCCGTTTATTTCAATCCGCAGGAATTACGAACAATAAAAGAATCCATTTCCTCTGAAGTGGCGTGGTTTTTTTCAAGCTTTATTTCATACCATTAAGATTCGAAGTCTGAACGGTATACGATGTTTATAAGCCTTCGACTCGGAGTGTATCTATTATGAACAAATAATGTCAAAAAAATATAAAACAAATAGAACTTTATGAAGTTTCATGATCTGTTATGTCAATTTTATAGATGTCAGATTGATAAAAAGTTGAAAAGAATCTGACAGTAGAAAGGGGATTCAGTAACACCGAGAAGACAAATAACAAATGTAAATATAAACGTGCTGGTGCCACTAACGAACATACGTACACAGAGACAATCATTCTACCGAGTCCCACGTTTTATACAGTTATGTGGACCCATCAAGGTTCATCCTACAAAAGTGACTGTATTTGACATTTTCTGTGATTTTTATTGGACAACTTTATGTCGACAGAAAATGAAAATCACGGGAAAAACTAACACATCATCTTTTTTGAATAATAATTCACGCTGATTCTACAGGGTTGTATAATTCACGAGGGACTCGCTTACAACTAACACCTTAATGCATAGTTCGCTTCATAATCCATGTTACTCAATTGGAATTTTTTTTTCAAAAACTACTTGCGAGATCGAAAAGATCTTATGGATCAAACTTGAAATTTTCCACTACCCTAAGAAACCATTTTTCCCCCTTAAAAATGTAACTAGATTACAACTTTTTCTCTATAAATTATACAAGGTTTTGTGAATTTATATAATGTGCCAATCTTTGAAGTACAGCAGAGTCTGTCGACAGTCCCTCTTGAGGAGGGGAAATCAGCCTTATTTATTAATTTTTGTTTGTTTCACTCCATTTCTTCATAGGCTATGAAGCATAGTGTAAATATGCTGGTCAATTAAAGGCACAATACAATAAGAAGACATCATCAGTGATTGAATTATACTGCTGTGAAATGCCACTATGTTATGGTTTTCTATGCGCACCAAATCGACATCATATTGCAAGGAAATAATGATTTCCATGAGTGCGAAATGTGTCGTCGTTGGTCGTTTATTTAGAGATTTTATTGTTATTGACAGATTTTGTGAATTTATTTGGCATGAATATCTTCGTGCATTGGTCACTGTGATGTGTTTCTAAGATTGTCACCAATGAAAATCACGGAAATACTGTGGTATGCCTATAGAAGAGACATGACATTTAATGTCAGGAGTGCTGTATTGTTTTGTTGAATGACGTAATTGTTGAATCGTTTAAATAATGGACAAACTCCAGTTTACTCAAAGGTGTATCGCATATTCGACGTAGTTTTATTGTAATATCTTGTTCGAGTTTGCTAATTTATATATGTAGTTAAGAGTTTTATTACAAAAATGACATTCAACTGTAAAATCACTACAATGTAAAATGTGACTACACAAAATCTGGATGAATCATGGGTGAATGCTCACAATAAATGTGATAGAATGTGCCAATCACTTAACGGAACTAAAAAAAGTGAAATTCTAAGCAGCAAATATAAACACATTGTAATAGGTTATATAAGCAGTAACGCAAATGGTCTTGTCAGTGGGGCAGACTTATTTTACAAGCAATATCTACAGATGGTAGAGACTATCACACAGACAAGAATGAAATTATTTTCACGAATTGGTTAGTGAATTCTCTTCAACCAGCGCTGGATAGGCCGTCATGTATTATTATGGACAATTCCTCCTATCACGTAGTAGCACATAAACACAAAATTCCCACTTCATCAAGCACAAAACACGAAATCATGACATGGCTTTATCAAGCACAAAACACGAAATCATGACATGACTTGCAATAGAAAACGTATCTTTTTTGGGGGCAGCAATAAATTCAAACCCGAGAGTTGTTATAACACGTGAGATGGACTAAGGAGACTAGGGATTGTGTAATTGACAAAATCATCGCTGAGCATGGTCATACTTCTCTTCGGCTACCACTTTACCATTCACATCTCAATCACATTGAACTTGTGTGGGCCGCAAAGGTCAAGTTGTCGCACTAAACGAGAATTTCAAACTTTTTGATGTAACAAACATGACACGCGATGCCCTCACACAAATAGATATTGAGTACTGGAGAAAATGTCAAGAGCATGTGCTTCAAGAGGAAGAGACATATTGACAACAGGATGGTTTGTGACAAGAGGAAGAGACATATTGACAACAGGATGGTTTGTGACAAGCGGAAGAGACATATTGACAACAGGATGGTTTGTGACAAGAGGAAGAGACATATTGACAACAGGATGGTTTGTGACAAGAGGAAGAGACATATTGACAACAGGATGGTTTGTGACAAGAGGAAGAGACATATTGACAACAGGATGGTTTGTGACAAGAGGAAGAGACATATTGACAACAGGATGGTTTGTGACAAGAGGAAGAGACATATTGACAACAGGATGGTTTGTGACAAGAGGAAGAGACATATTGACAACAAGATGGTTTGCAATTTTATCCATCCCTTAACAGTAGTCGATCTTTTCGAGTATTCAGAATCGGAATAAAATAGTTGATGTGTCAGTCACTGTTGTTCTAAAATCGATCAAATATCGAACAATATCACGGACTTATAATAACAAAATCAACTGGTACTTCATTGTTTTTCCTCTCACGATTTGTTTGCAGTCACCGTTATTTACGGAATGATCAAATATACATATTTCTCTTCAACGCCACTGCCACAAGAAAAATACAAGACTATTTGCTCATCAAAGACAGAAACTGCTTTACACACACTCTGGAAGTAATGATAAATCTCTCACATTTCCAGTTATTATTATATGAGCATAAATAACTCAGGAGACTGCGCTGTCGAAATCAAGAAAAGAATTGCAATGACAACGCTGAAACTTGCGCAAATGAAAAATATTTGGCAAGGTACCAGCAACAAAGCCAAACTATTTATGATCAGAATATGCGTATTTCCAGTGGCAATATACGGTTGCGAAGCATGTGCATTGAATAAAACAGCAAAGAGAATCGCTGTTTTGGAAATAAGATGCTACAGAAGAATTTTACGTATACCATAAAAAGCTGAAAAAGGTAAATCAAGAAGTGTTCAGATCAATAAACGTCGAAAAGAGCTGGCTTATTAACAACATTCTAGCAAGAAAGCTGTGTTTTATTAGTCATATATATATATATATATATATATATATAGCAGAGGAGGACAAATAAAGACATGGACAGACAACATCAAGGAATGGACAGGGCTAGATATTTCCACACTCATCCGCATCGCTGAGGATAGAATTCGCTGGAGGACTCTGTGTGCTGAAGCATCCAATGTGGTACCCCTACGACCCTTAAGGGTTATGGGTTTATTGATATATATATATATCGAGAGATATAACAGCATGGGAAGATTAATAGCTGAAGGCAGACTTAACGGCAACGGAATAGGGCGGCCAAGACGACGATTGTGCAGTGATATAACCAGATTGCTTAAACATGTCTATAGCTGCGGTATAGAAACCGGAACCTTTGCATGCAGAATGTCTATATAACTTTTTTTTGCTTCTTCGTTCAGTCTCAAACTCTTACAGATTAGCGGCGTGTAGCCCAAAGAAAGGAATGTGTTTAACCGTGTACACGAGTGGGGACATGTGTAATTAGTGAGACACTTTGATCTTGCACGCCAGTAGGTATATGTTTGAGTAGGTAATCACTTGAAGATAGGGGCTTGTTTGAATATTAATATAGGAAGATAAGTAATGAAAATATTTTTGTAAAATTTATATAAGTCTGAACTGATTTACACACAAGCAATGAAACGTACATGAATGTCTCTACACGGATTGCTGGATATAAGGATGAGAAGATCAATGGGCAGTCATAGAATAGCATAAAGATATTGGGGGTGGGGGGTTGTGCATAACTTACATCAACAGATTTTTTGTTTGACCACGTTTTTCCCTTCTAAACAACTCAGAGCACCAGAAGTCAAGAAGTCAGGGACCATTAGGTCCCAGCAAAAAAAAAAAATAATAAAAAAAAAACTTTCGCACACAAATTGCGAAAACAAAAAACCCGACATAATTTGTCATATTTATGGAATTATTTTTTTTCAAATACCAATAATTTAATTGTTTTATAAACAGCCGTTTTCTTGACGTCAACATTTTTCACCCACCCCCAACTCCTTTGTCACTAACTGACAAACTGACAAACATTTTCAGATTTTTCCCTCCCTAATTGTTGGCGTAATTTACGGACACCCCTTGTAAGCAGTTTGATTTGATTGATATATGGAATTTATAATACAAATAAATGAACTGAGCCAAGTGGTAATGAATACGTACGGCACAATCAATGCGTGATAAAAGTTGGAAGATTTGAGCAACTGGTTCACCTGTGCTAAGGTTTGAGTGGAAGGCAGACAAATTGAGTATGCGCGTGCAACTCTTTGGTGACTAAACACATGGCAAACTTTGTATGCTTCAACTAATTCAGCTGATAACATCAGGCCGATTCGTGCTAGTACCAACATTCGATGAGTGCTGAACGATTTGTTGTTGCATTTTGTATGTGTTGACATCCGCTCTGATCTCCGTGTTAGCGCTGGGCAGTTTGTGTATATACAGAATCAGGGTCATACAATTAATGAACTCGTGTGCAGGAGTGATGGTGATGGTGATGCTGTGGTAGGTTGTGGCGATGGATATAGTGTTAATGAAAGTGATGGTGATTATTGTAGATGTGATAGTTGCGATAAGAGTAAGGGTCGTAGATGTATGTCGGTAAAAGGGGAAGGGGTTATATAATGAATAAAAAACCAGATATTCACTTTATATTTGTGGGAGTTTTTATACTTTTGTGGGAATATTGATATTCTGTGAGCATTTTGATATTTTTGAGGAACACGAATTTCATAAGTGGGTGTTTAAACCCCTCATCTCCATCCCCTTAATTGATGGACTGGGGTGTAAAAGGGTAACGCATTGCTCTCGGCGAACCCAGGGTTAGCAGATAACCAAGATCTCAAAAGTACCTCCTCGTGGTGCACCCTGGAAACAGAAGTACACGGCTCGTGATGTTTTTGGCAAACACTTTTGGGATCGTGTTCGGGAATGTGGATGCAGCAGATAGAATGAGATGTACTGCTTATACAAACAATATCTCCGACACCTCTATGTCAACACACAGTGTCGCAAGACGGTCCGGTCCGAGCATTGAAGGGGCAGACAATGCAATTGACACGAAACAGCCAGATGCATGGAGAGAATCGAAAAGATAACATAGTGAGTACAACGAGAGGGCAGAATAACGCAAGAGGGCAGCGCAATGTGCAAATAGAAAGGGACAACGTTTCATGGAAACTAAAATTTCTGTTAGCTCGAGACAAGTTAGATGTCTAGTTATCGGTGCTCCTTACGATTGGGTGCACCCAATCGTGGGCTCTCGGCCAAGAACGCAGACCAGCCCAACTCTACTGTCGAAATTTTCCTATACCAGAAATACACTCGCGGAGAGAAAGGGTTCAGTGCCCGATGGGCTGAAGTACAAATGGGACAAAGTTGTTCAGCTCGAGAACACGCTTCAAGTTCACAGCGCTCCAAATGGCGGGGTGAGACTCAGACTTGGACGAGGGTTTCAAGATGCCAGTGAATGACTCCTCGGCTAAGAAAGCGAAAGAGCATGGGTCCTACTCTTCAATCGAGTTCTTCCTAAACCGGAACCAAGCTCGAAGATGAGAAAAGGTGCAGTACCCGACGGGCACATATACAGTAGTCTAATTACACGAGGCAAATTCACTGGCTGTGGAACGCCTCCTGCGAAATAGAGGTGAATGACAATCGTCTCGGCGAAGAGTCTAATACACACCCACCTCCTGTCGACAGATATGAAGACTGTCACAGGCTAGAAAATAAACCCACTACCCGAATTAAAGGCATGACGAAAACGGATGTGCTGTGCATCGGATCTCCGGGCCACAGAGTGAGTAAACCGAGGTGCACATAAAACAGTTCTACTGTGGAACTATCAGTTCAACGTACTTCAAGCTCCCAGGAGGAAATCACACGATTCTTCATGGTGGTTATCAGAGAACGAACGAAGAAGAAGAATAAGAAGAATTAATGGACTTGAGTAATGGTAGAACTAATATCAATGTTATATAAATGCCGTTGTTACCCTTTATAGTATTGGAGGTAGTAGTAGCAATCGTTCCTGTAATGATGGTAGTGGTGGTGCTGGTAAAGGTAATGATGGTAGCATTGTTGGTAACAGTTAGTTGAACAAGTCCGACAACGAACCAAGATATTTATTGACAAATCTAACTACGGTTCATGATACTTTACACATTGGATTTGAGACAATACCTCTTCTTCAACGTTCATGCTCAAACTCCCACTGGATCTCCCTTGTTGCTATTAGATTTCCAGCAGATAGTAGTCCAGAGAATAGAAATGTGTTACGTCGCCGTTTTATTTGCACCAATGGCCCAACACATTAGATTTCGGCGTAAGAAAATACAATTTATGAAGTCGTCTTTGAATTGACTCATTAGTAAATGACACGTAAAATAATTGGAAATATCGACTTTTCATTTTTCAATGTAACATTGATTTCACCTCAGTGTTCGAGATCAGAGATCATGCGGACTCATACTGGCTCTCCCCAGGGGTCCGCGATGTTTAAGAGAAATGTTATGAATTGTGTCATTTACAATAAAAAAGAGAAATGGACAAATATAAAATACAAGCAAGGTAAAACACTGCATAAGTTCAGAGACCAGGGGTTCTCAAAGTATGCCATACACACCCTATGAGGAGCGGGTCGTATCAATTTGGTGGTGGCTACAAAGAAAACAAATGCAAATTTGGGAGGAGGACACGGAACCGTCTAAACAGCGAATAGACATCTATTTGGACGATATGTTCTTCTGTTGCGTTCGTTCTCGAACTCCTAAATATCAGCAGGATGTGGTCTAGATAACGGAGCGTGTTGTATCATGGTTTAGAGCTTTGTTGCGATATCTATGCCTTTCGGTCTGATAATCCGACTTCAAAATTGCGTGTGGGTCAATTGACACTACATGGGATGGGACAGGTCATTCAACCCCTGAAACTGCCTTAGTCTCCTTTTACGACACGCTTGGTAGGTAACAGTGTAGTTATTCTTTGCTCCCCTCTCGAGTCCTGGTAACACAATGTCGTGGACGATATCTCATTAGACACACAAGTATAGTAATAATTATGGAAGATATACAGGAAGTTAGTTATAGATCGCAGGGAGCACATTGAAGATAATTAGATCACATTAGGTCCCGACGTTAAACAGATTGAGAGCTGCTGATTTAAACAGCACCCACACATTTATATCTTCTTCTTCTTCTCGTTCGCAATTTGACATGTCTATACAGCAAGTCCTGTTTTCTTAATCAATGCTGCTGTATTTGAACGCTCCTCAGTGCTCCCATACATCTTTCTGTGGATATCCATCTCTGTGTGCCAGTGTTCTTGCCTTAACTGGTTTAGTGTATTGTAGTATTGTAGCATATGTTCAGCGGACTGTGCTGCCATCCCACAGGGGCATAGTGGTGATGGGACCAATCTTAGTCTATTTAAGTGGCTGTTTAATCTGTTGTGTCCTGTACTGAGGCGGAAGATAATAACCTGCTCTGCTCTGTCGAGATAGTGGTAATTTTCTTCTGGGTGGTCGACTTTCCTGATGGCTTTGATGAGGGTCTTCTTTTCTTGGTAGGTGATTTCTTGGTCTTTTTGTTCCTGTGTTACTCCATCCTTTGCCAGTCTGTCTGCTTCTTTATTTCCTGGTATGCCACAGTGGGATAGTATCCACTGTAGTACTAACCTTCTTTGGATGCTCACTTCTCACATGACTTTCTTCAGGTCTGGCAGCTTATCGCTGTCAAGGGCTACACATTTATATAAATACATGATACACATATTCTTCTTCTATCTTTCATCTAGATCATGCCCATATCTAAAGTTTTGTCTCGTCTATAAACTTGACTATGTTCTGTAACTCATACAGAGGCCCGCATAATTTTTCTTCCACTGTTATTTCTCCGGGCCAGTGTATTTGCCTAAATATTTCATATTCTAGGCAGTACTGAAGAATATGTTCTGCTATATGAGGTGCCCATCCACAAGTACACATGGCCGTGTTGCCAATCTGGTACATATCTATCTATCTATCTATCTATCTATCTATCTATCTATCTATCTATCTATCTATCTATCTATCTATCTATCTATCTATCTATCTATCTATCTATCTATCTCTCTGTCGGTCTGTCTGTCTGTATGTCTGTCTGTCTGCCTGCCGGCCGCTCGGTCGATCTGTCTGTCTGTCTGTCTGTCTGTCTATCTATCTATCTATCTATACATATTATATTTCACTGTACATGATGTTTCAATCTTTACATTAATATCACACAGTCATGATTCAAACATTTGAAAATGTTTTAGCGGACGAGGTTTCTCAACGCATTAACTATGTCAGATCGATATATTGATGTACCGATATATCGATACTGTGGCCATGATTGTCTGTGTATTGGCTCGCCCATTACCCTCAATACCCGCATATCCTGGCACGAATAAAACGGTAATCTTTATGTGTCAATAACTTCACCCGTTAACGGCAGACAACTCCATCTTCAACTTTTCCATCACGTTCAGTGAGTCACTTAGTCACGCATGCATGAGAACAGTACTGTGGCATCAGCTGTGACAGTACCTTCGTCACAGCTTTGATCTCCATCGTCAGACTACTCCTGGTTGTAGTGAAGACACCGCTGGATTCTTTGACGGTTTTCCTACTGGACTGTGCAGAAAAAGCGAAAAAGCAAAAATTGATGATAAATTACTGTCCCATCAGTGTACACTGTGTGAACATGTGGAATAAATTACTGTCCCATCAGTGTACACTGTGTGAACATGTGGAATAAATTACTGTCCCATGAGTGTACACTGTGTGAACATGAGGAATAAAATAGAAAGAAAGTCATAGTTTTGAACATGCACAATAAAATAGAAGGAAATTCGTGATTATGAAATGGTCTACAACTGTGTATATTAACCCTTTCGTGACCGCAAACCTATTATAGAAATATTTCCCTTCTTTGAAGCACTCAAATAATGCATGTAAGAAAATAGTCATTAGTTAGTTATCTATTTGTCGATTCGGTGGTAGAAGGGTTAGTAGTCCCGGCGTATAAATTAAATTGGCTGGTACTTAATCGTGGTTTGAAAGCCTATATCTAGATTGTACTAGCGAAACGAATGAGTGTGTTAGTGGTTTATAAACATGAATAGTTTATGATCAATATTGTAAAGATAATAGGCTTCTATTATTATTGTTTATAATTATCTGTGTAGCTTATACAGTGGACACTTTTTCAGTGGGAAATATATGAGAATGCAGATCGTCTAGCTAAGTAGGGGGGAGGGCGGTGATGATCAGTCAGACGTGTCAGTATCGTACCATCAAAAGAAACAGATGATCAAGGCAATTAGAAAGTCAGTCCAACACAAGATGGCTACCAAATTATGAGCAGACCAGAACAAGCTAGCATTCTACGTATTAGAACGGGACAACCGACTCGGCAGTCGCATGTATACAGAGCTCCAGATTGGCAACACTGCCATGTGTACCAGATTGGCAACACTGCCATGTGTACCAGACCAACACCGAACTGGTACTATCAGCTGCTACATTATGATGGATTTATTGAGACAAGGAATAAATATATTTATATATACGGACATAAAGTCAAAGGTTGACCAATATAACGGTGGATATAAACAGGTGAGAATAACCTTGAACAAACAAGGACTTAATGTAACCACGGCGACACATCTGACCTTGAAACGACGGCAAAAGCTCCCACAATAGACAATTGAGACGGGTATCGGAACACCTATGAACGTGTCCGGTGTGAGCTGATGATAACCTGCAGCCATAACTCATTCCACAGGTACACATATATGCAATCTTACAGGTACATGTATCGTACCTGTATCTTATTTCATCTCTCTCTCTCTCTCTATATATATATATATATATATATATATCTCTTTCTCTCTCTCTGATAAAAGTTGTTTTATAACTTGTTCGACTTCCACGACCGGGTCTGTGGTGACGTCTGTGACAGCCAAGGTATTGCGTTCGAATCCCTCCACAGGCAGTTGTGCATCCGGACCATTAAGAAAACAATGCCACACTACTGATTATATTTATATTGTCTAGAAAATCACTACAGCCAAAAGTGTCTGGATTGATGGTTGCGTCGTGAACAGAATAGATACCAACAATAAGACTTGCATGAAACCAGTAGACTCATCGATATTTAGGTATACAACAGGAAATGAAACGGGATTTTAATACATCACACAAAGAGTCGGCTATTACTATACATAGCCGGATTATACTACGATATTTGTCAAGTCCTTCTCTAAAACAGCCATGCGCATTAATCACACACAGCGTCACTCCTAGTGAATTATGCAATTGATCATTGGTCACTTTTCGTATAATTTGCCTCGCCAGCCAAAGAATTGCACGGGAAAGTCGGATATATCAAGATAATGCATAAGATCAGAGTGAAAAGCAATTCTGGCGAACTACTTGTGGTCTAGCTTAACTAGCGTGACTTTGATCGACACGAGACATCGGGACGCAAATACGCCTTAAGTCTGATGCTTTCCTAGTCCTTGCACCTAAATGCATACGATAAAGCACGAAGCTGCTGACTCATATGCTAAATAATTTCTACCCGACAGAGAAGGAAAAGGTCAGTGTTTGTATTATGTGATCATGAGGGAAACAGCAATTTATACAGACAGGTACAAATAATAGAGACACACTGTCTGGAATTCTGTCATGGGATACAGAAAACAATTAAGCTAATACTGCTGCAACAATGTCAGATTACGAGTAAACATTATTCATATATGTTGTAACACTGAGATTAGGTTAATACTACAATGCTAGCTAGAACACATAGTCTATGTTGTTTGTGTATATTCAAACTCGAGTTTAGTTGATGATGATGATGAAATAATCCTTTTAGCTGTGAGCAGATAGCTCTTGATAACACGTGACCTTTCTGACAAAAGCACAGGTTCTTCTCAGTTGTGAGATTGTGGCGACACCCAGACACGTATAATGTTGTCTTGCAGGCATGGATGTATGTGTGTGATATATGAATGCATGCTTAGCTAGCCCCTGGAAAATGAGGTATTTCATTGTACCAGTATCCCAGAATGACCATGTTCTCTCAGACACATCATATAAATCTAGACCAACTATCTCATCATTCTTCTGTCAGATGTGTTGACCTATTCGCAGTTAGTAATGGCGCAACTGGGATTCCCCGTTACTTATGGAATCTGTCAAAAAAGTATAATGGTGCAATGTCCGGTGGTCTGCATAACTTCATCCTCCATGTGGATTATTTGATGGAAGAAAAATGTAAAGACATTGAGAAAAGAGGTGACAACGATTTTTTTTTCACATGTGAAAGATTGTCAGCCCATCTGCCAACGTTCCTTAGTCACATCCTACGATATGTCTGGACAGCAGACAATGGTCCTATACTTTGCACACTAAACTAGAAGTGCAGGTCCCGGTTGGCACACCAACGATTGAGTGAAGTTAATACTGCAACGTCAGCTAGAACATATACATTGTTAATATATGTTAAGTCTTTGAGAGAAGTTAATACATCTTCAGTATTCTTCTTTATAGATGTGAAACATGGACACCTTACTCGAGGCAAGAACATAGGCTGAATTGTTTTCACAGTCGCTCAGCGAACATGAGAATAAGTACTTATAACACCAACAGAAATTCCAGATTTTAAAACCAATATCATGAGAAGGAAGAAGGTGAACCACGAAACCTTAACCATCAATAAAAACAACAAATTAGGGAAGATATTAAAGAGGATGTTTGTGAATTATAATATCTGACATCAAGGATATATAGATAAGAAAGGAGAGCGCTGCGTTAAATAAAAGTTGGTCAGAGTTGAAAAAGCCAACACGCAAGCCACTCCCCCATATATATATATAGGCATACTCACAAGCACACAACTGAGAAAGTAATCACGTAAATGCATAGTAATACGCGTGTTTCTACTGCCTATAGTCCCCATGAAAGTCAGCAAAATCATAGAGCAACAACAGCTAAACATAAAAATATATGAAGTTGGACTATAATAAATGTTATGTTATGTTCCTCCAGGGCCATAGGCAGCGCATAGGGCAGTAACCATATCTTTCCATTTCTGTCTTTGTGTTGCAAGGTCTTTCAGTTCCTGGGTGTTGTTTAGATTCATTGACGTGCCTTCTCTATTAATGGTTCTTCGTTGTGTTTCTTTACATGAGATCACACAATATACAGTGGATAGAACAAACATTCGTAACATTGAACGTGCGTTGTTCCATGAGATCACACAATATACAGTGGATAGAACAAACATTCATAACATTTAACGTGCTTTGTTACATGAGATCACACAATATACAGTAAATAGAACATACATTCGTAACATTGAACGCGCTTTGTTACATGAGATCACACAATATACAGTGGATAGAACAAACATTCGTAACATTGAACGCGCATTGTTACATGAGATCATACTATTTCTGGAACTAGAAAACCAGCATCTATACGCAATGTTTCACACCTGATGTTTCACAGCAGCTAAATGTTGGATGTGCCAGAGTTCATATCACAGGTATGGAATGTTGACTTTCAAATATACAAACTCGGTGACTTGCCATGAGTTTCAGGTAGTATACCGTGATGTCGCTAGAAGACACTAAGTCCTTCGTTTGCAGAAAGTAAACACAACATGTTGATATGTGTGTTGTCGCATTCGTCGTGTATAATAATAATAATAATATTAATAATAATAATAATAACAATAATAATAATAATAATAACAATAATAATAATAATAATAATAATAATAATAATAATAATAATAATAGTAATAATAATAATCTGTCACACTGGGAAAATCACAAAAAGCTCTCCAAACAACTATATCCTCGGTCATTCGGACGAGTGTAGATAAATTATGCTCAGACCAATCCTTGATGTTATGAATCAAAGATTTTCTTTATACTTCTCTTATTCGTCTACCCTTGACTGTTCCTTCCAAAAAAAATTTATAAAGTGAGTTATGTCTCGTCTCATGTCCACTTAAAACTAGTTTTCGCTGTTGGTCGTGTGTAAATACAAGCGTGTATTTATGTCGGGGGATGTATTTTATCACCCAACCTATTTCATATCTACACAGAGAATGTCTTTAAACATATAGAAGAAATGCCAGGACTCAAGATCAATGGGAAAATAATAAACAACATGAGATATACAGATGACACTGTTCTTTTAGCAGAAAGTGAACATGAACTACAAAAACTAATAGATCAAGTCAATAAATCAAGTAAAGAATATTAACTGGATATACACATCCAAAAAACAAAAACCATGATAATCAGCAAAGTCACAGAAGAGCAGGTGATAACATAAAAATAATTGGAGAAAAATTACAACAAGTAGAACATTATCAATATCTTGGACACATAGTCACAAATGATGGCAGATGTCAAACATAATTTAAATGGAGAATATGAATGGCTAAAAGTACACGAGGAAAATATTAACATTTACAAATTACAAACAAGTTAAAAATGAGAATTATAAAATGATACATTTATTATATATTAATGTATGGCTCAGATACATGGACAATAAACAGACAATTAGAAGACAGAATTGATGCCTTTGTGATTCGGATATATAGAAAAATAAGGAGAACATCATGGAAAGAGAAGAATACAAACAAAGAGGTTCTAGCAACACTTAGTATGAAGAAGTAATTATTAAAGGAAATAACGATCAGGCAAACAAAATATTTTGGACACATTAAAGACATAACACTTTGTTGAAGACCTTACTTGAGGGTAAAGTTGAAGGCAGGCAAGCAAGAAGTAGACAGAGACACAAGTGGAAGAGAAACATCACAAGATGAACAGGTTACATTCTAGCAGAGTACACCATCAAAACAAGACACGGGGGGGGGTGGAGGTCTGTTGCAACCAACCGTCGTTGCGGAGACGACACGTGATGATGCTGATATCAGACTGTATCCTGTATCTATTTTAGAATTATAAACAATCTCCACAACCCGGGCTCGTTTTCCAGTAAGATGGAGCAGGGTTGCCAGAGAGTTTAAAATTATTATAACCGAATGTCATAACAAAATTGGCCAAACTTATAATTTGTGTAAAGAAACTAAAGAAAGAATAAAAGATAAAGCTATAGCTATATAGCTGTCAGAGAAGATCCAACAATCAGGTATGGATCGTAGTAAAACAAATATAAACGTGACATTGGTGAATAATTAAATGCGTGTTACAAATACATAACACAATTAACAAAAAAATGATTAAAATCAATTATAGTTTTTTTTAAATAAGGAATAAACGGTTAACCACAAATCATCGTCTTAAATTAATATTTGTTTTGTTTTTATTATTATATGTTCGTTCATAAAAGAACTTATATCGAAATGTGAACAGTTTTCTTCTTATTTAGTGTATTATAATTGTATTTATCATAATTTTCTTAGCAGTGGGGGGGGGGGGGGGTAGGTATTTGTAACACATATTTACTTGCTCACTATTTTCATTACTTTTGACAGTTGAAAGTAGTATACAATATGTCAATTTTGAGCATTAAATTTCCAAAATGGCAACCTTGACACGGAGTAATAAAATATACACGTATTTTTTATGAGTACCAGAATAATCAAATGGACAAGAAAACAGATTCGTGTATATAAATACCGATAAACGCGTTTTGTGTATTTATGAGTGTAAAATCTGGAAAATGAAGACAGTGGAGTGGGCGAAGAGAAAGAGAACAAAAGCTCACAGTAGCTGTGATCTCGAACGAAAAGTAAAAAGGCTAAATATATATCTCGGTAAAGATGAGAATAACTAGAATTGTATGACAATAGCCCTATCATTTGCTCAGTAATAAAACACAATGAAGCTTGGCTCTGCTAGAGGAACGTGCAATGAGATCAGAATCGAAGATCGGTTTGATGGACCTGGAACATGCTTGGATTATCGACCATAAATAATGGCTTCGTTTTTAATAATAATGTATCACATCGCCACACAGTACTTGTACATGGCTAGTGATTGACAAGATCTTCACACAGTACCTGTACATGGCTAGTGATTGACAAGATCGTCACACAGTACTTGTACATGGCTAGTGATTGACAAGATCGTCACACAGTACTTGTACATGGTTAGGGATTGATCAGATCGTGACACAGTACTTGTACATGGCTAGGTATTGACAAGATCGCCACCCAGTACTTGTACATGGCTAGTGATTGACAAGATCGTCACACAGTACTTGTACATGGTTAGGGATTGATCAGATCGTCACACAGTACTTGTACATGGCTAGGTATTGATCAGATCGTCACACAGTACTTGTACATGGCTAGGTATTGACAAGATCGCCACCCAGTACTTGTACATGGCTAGGTATTGACAAGATCGCCACCCAGTACTTATACATGGTTAGGGATTCACCAAAAAATTCGTGGTAATATGCCTAATTTTTTTCTTTTAGAAAATTTACGTCTTTAGGTAGCGTTCGTTGAAGAATGAACCTGTCAATGCAAAGCTGCAACAATCTTTACTTTACGTGAATTCTAATTGTGTTCTAATCTGTTCCCCAGAACTATTTCAGAAGATCATGTCAGGTTGCGCAATGTTGACTGTCATGTGTCATGGTCTTCGTTCAAATTTTGTCAACTATTGTGGTCAATAGAAAATGCTTTCATTTAGGCCTTGCATACATCTCCTTGTATAATACCTATCTCGTTAACGGGCTCGTAGAAAACATGAAGAGTTCTCAACTGCACTGCATAAAACGACCATCATACCATCATTATGCTATCAATGTCAAACGCTGACACTAGCAACAAACGACATAAGAAAACAGAAATGTCATGTCTAAGTGGAAGTATCAGAGAATCAAAACAAAACAAAAAAATATACAGAATCAGAAATAAAAACATTAGAAGAAATACAAACAATACCACTCCTGGATTGTATCAGAAGAAAACAGATTAAGTGGTTTTCACATGTTTCAAGACTACCATCAGGCATTACTCCTCAAAAAGCATTGCTATACAGACATGGTGGATACAAAGCCAGGGGCAGACCATGCAAAAGATGGATTACAGAAATAAAAGGGACCAGGATAGCAAACATATATGAAGCAGAGAAAACGGCCGTCTCCAGAGAATTCTTCTACCCATGACGCCGAGGTATAAAAGGTTAACGCGAAAAGGAAGAAACATACATCTCTATATCTCAGTAGTGGTTTGCCTTAATGGATATCACGGGATTACCTTAGGCTAAGGGAACCAGCCAATACAGAAAAAGCTCCCTCCATCATAAACGTGATCTCTCTCATGAGTAGGTAATCGAGAAGTACTATCTGGCAAGTAGGTGGCTGAGAACTACTATCTGGCAAGTAGGTAGCTGAGAAGTACTATCTGGAAAGTAAGTAGCAAGTATTTGACATTCGTTCAAGACATAACCACAAGAAACCTGAATTAGAAGGACTGATCATGAAGACCTTATCAAACGAAATCAATGTGCCAGTCACTAGGACTGCCACCTGGTTGTTGTTTTTTGGGGTGGGGGGGGGGTGACATAATTATTTTATATAAATTCTAGAAAATATTAAATCCACGAGGACTGAGACCCCCCCCCCCCCCACCACACACACACAATAGCACCAAAGAACAGGTTGCAATCCTAGTACTGGCATATTTGTTTTGTTTTGTGTGGTGTATTCTAAAAATACTTTACGCTTAATCAGATTGACATACATTCTATGAATAAGTCCTGTCAAATCTAGAATAATGGGGATTAGCTGTCAAATCTAGAATAATGGGGATTAGCTGTCAAATCTAGAATAATGGGGATTAGCTGTCAAATCTAGAATAATGGGGATTAGCTGTCCATTCTAGAATAATATGGGATATCGGTCTAATCTAGAATAATAGATCAGATCAGTCTAATCTAGAATAATTGGGGAGAACTGTCTGATCTAGAATAATGGGGATTAGCTGTCAAAACTAGAATAACAGGGATTAGCTACTAAATCTAGAATAACAGGGATTAGCTGTCAAATTTAGAATAATACGGGAGATCGGTCTAATCTAGAATAATACGGGAGAGCTGCCTAATCAAGAATAATAGGGGATAGCTGTCAAATATAGGATTATAAGGGGAAAGATGTCTATTCCAGAACATGCAAAAATGTCCACATCTGCAAGGATTTTTGCGCTTTTTCTCAATAGAATAATAGTGGAGAAAAGAATGCTTGGTGTCATGGTTTACAGTTTGTTTGCGATAGCTACACCTTTCGAAATGCAACATCCAACCTCAGCTTATCCTCTGAGCCATTTTAATCCTACGTAGATTTAGACGATCAACTCCACAACTTCCTCAGTCGCGTCTTATGACATTCATGGAAGGTTAACAGTGTTGCTATTCTGTGCTCCCTTTAGTGCATGGACAACACACGCGCGAGCAAGGAATTGAAGAGACAGAATACAATAAAACATGGCTATTAAGGTGCCTCTGTGCATGCAAGAATATAAATTGTGTGGTAGCTGGTAAAAGAGAATGAAAATACTCACCTCTCCACCTTGTACGACGACGCCTCTGATCTTGTCCACGGAGCTGCGACGTCGAATGTGAATACATTGCTTAGAGCATGTATGGTAATCATGAGCTTGTGTAGTAGACTTTCCTGAAACGGTGCCACTAGTAACCGAAGACTCGTTCCCATTCTCAATGAAAGCGACTAACGGAACGCGAATTCTATCATCTGTAACGCATTCTCTCAGGGATGACTGAATGCCAGCACAAATCAATGATGCGCATATCTGGCTCTTTGCTAGAGTATGTTCCAACGTTGTATGGTCACGCTGGTCTGATTTCTTCATGGTCGAAGAATCAGATGGTAACAGTGTATCACGTGTTGGATTGTGTGTTGCCTTACGTAGAATTGGTATGATATGAAACTCAATGTCCCCCTTCTTTTTCTTACAAAGTTTTTTGGTTTTCCCATTCTTGTTCTTGGCACTATGCGATCTCTTTGGAAGACTTAGCGATCTTTTTCGTCGAAATTTGCGTTTTCGTTGATTTGGTGAGAAGGAAGATAATTCGATGTGTTCATACTGACCACGTCTTGACTCATGAGATAATGAATCGCCATCCGAATCAATTAATCGATCAAATATTGATCCTCTTCTATCCGAATAACCAATCCAGCAATCTTCGGGAGGTCCTACCATATTTTGGTTAAGGGACGGAGCTTGAGCTAGTATCCCGTCTGTGTCTGAAGAAGCGGGAGGCATATAACCTAAACATGTGTGTGTACACGTGAGGGTGTCAGTTCTCTCTATTGTAGGGCTAGTTTTACTTGTGGTTGACCTGGGACGTACGTTATCGTCAATAGTTTCTATTGTAGAGTGTTGTAATGAAGTTAAGCAAGTATCGCTGGTTGTTTTATATTTAGTTGAGGAAGTAGGTCTGGAGTGGGTACGACTTTTATGTCGTTTAGAAATGAGTTTACTTTCATCAATACCTTCTAGAATGACAGATTGTTGAGAGTCTAAGCAAGACCAATCTTCGAACGAAGCCAAGAATCGACTACTGCCTTCTGTTCTTACACGATGTTGCTTCTGTTCGCGTAAATGAAGTTCAGGACACGAATGAATGTGGGACTTTGTTTTTAAAGGTGAACCATCAGAATTACTTTCTCCTTGCCCTGTTAATGGCCAGTAATTTGTGTTTGGATCTGTGTTCTGCATGTCGTTGTCACAAGACCCAAACAATGTTGCATCCTTAGCAAACTTGCTCGTAGATGATCGTTGAGTACCGCTGATATGTTCTTGAAAATAATCAGAATAGCTACTGTGAAGTGGCACAGTTAATGTTTCGGACACAATATTAGATGCGATATCCTGATTGTGACCACGATCTGCAGGTGATCCAACACGAAAGTTGGAGTCAGGTGAAGACTTGCTACTATTTGAGATTGCTGTACCAGTCAGCATATTGATATTATCCTGATCACTATTTACCTGTATCATGTATTTATTACCCCTCGTAGGTTCGCAAACACTTAAAGTCATGTCATGAGAATCTGAACGTCTTCTATCATTTTCTCCATCCTGCTTATCCTGATCGCATACGCCTTCATATATCCCTCGAGTGACAAAAGACCTCATCGTGTCCTCGCTCACTTCAGCAATGCAAGACGCTTGCTTCATCTCTGACATGATGTACAAATATAGAATAGAGAAGTTGAGAAATATGGTCGAAACACTCACAGTGTAGAGTTTTGTGTGCGCCCAATATGAACGTAATAGATACAGCAACTTGTCTTCAGAAAGATATAGAGTTTTGTTTGCATCCAACATGAGCATAATATATGCAATAACTTGCCTTCTATATGTTTGATTAACATTGTAAACTCTAACTCACATGTTGTATGGTGAAGAATTCTGGACACTAATATTGTCTAGTTACTATCCACACACGGCATCCTTTAAGAACACAACATCGCCCTGGCACATAAATATTAGTCTGGCTTTAATTATTCGAACACACCTTAAGACACAGGCTATTTGTAGACGTCAAGCGACATACGAACATGATTCTCGTACATTTATACGCTGATCGATATGTGAAAATTATAGACTCACCATTGGAAACAGAAGTGAAATAACGTAACGATCACGCATCACACAAATTAATTCTAGAAACATTATACCGGTGCTGATGAACTTATTAGTGTTTGTGTTCTGAATATTAACAGCAGAGCCCGAAAGGGTTGCCATCCTAGCCATTATATGACATGTTGATACTAATCATACAAGTTATGTGTGCATTATTTTTTGTATGTTTGGCCAATTTGGTAAGGTCCATGTTTTAAACATTTGTTGTTTAAATTGATGAAAATGTAACAAGTCTTGTCACGCCAGAAATAACACAACAGCAATGACACGTCGTGTCACACCACCAGTAACAAGTCTTTTCACATCATCAATAACAAGTCTTGTCACACCAGCAATAACAAGTCTTGTCACGCCAGCAATAACAAGTCTTATCACATCATCAATAACAAGTCTTGTCATACCAGCAATAACAAGTCTTATCACACCAGCAATAACAAGTCTTGTCACGCCAGCAATAACAAGTCTTGTCACGCCAGCAATAACAAGTATTGTCACGCCAGCAATAACAAGTCTTGTCACACCAGCAATAACAAGTTTTGTTACACCAGCAATAACAAGTTTGGTTACACCAGCAATAACAAGTTTTGTTACATCAGCAATAACAAGTTTGGTTACACCAGCAATAACAAGTTTTGTTACACCAGCAATAACAAGTTTTGTTACATCAGAAAGTAATCTGGCTGCTTATAGAATAGTTTTTCTCATAAAGGTAAATGTATGTGTCCCATAGCAACAACCTGCCGCCGAGAATGAAGATAATTCATCATGTACTAAGCCGCAGAAACTGCTACGTGTGGTGTCCAGTTCCCTTCCTTTAGATCTGGGTCGACTGGAGGAAAGGTCGTGACAGACGAGAAATCACAACCCAGATTGTGTTGTCCGGACGTGGTTTCGAACCTTGAACGCTTAAATTAGTGATAGTAAGCACGTTCACTATCAACTAGAGATAAATGTTCCAGTGTAGGGTAAGAACCCTAAACAGGAGGTTGGTGGCTGGAGTAACACAGGGCAAATGTCAAGATATACAAAAATAGGTAGGTGTGTTACTAAAATAAAACAAGTTAACAACGAAACGTCGTCTGTCCCTGTATCTCGTTGTTTGTTGTATGTTTTATTTTGGTCACTATCAACTAGGTTACCGCGCTCCTTACCATCTGTCAAAGAAACCAAGAAACATAATGTACCTTAATCTCTTAGATGAAGTTATTATAACTAATTCCTTTTGGGGCACATATGCCACATGAGATAGTAGTCATGTCTCTACTTGTTGAGCTCCCAGTCTCAAGTTACTTTAGTTTGTGTGCACTGCTTATACCAAAAATCGAGCTGTCTCTGTTTACACTAAATAACCAAGCACTCAGAGGATATACGACAAGGTGCAGAGTGCCACAATAGTACAAATATCGCTTCTCTATTTATTAGCTATCCGAATGAGGCATTTTAATTATATTTCACGCAATTAAATCTCATTCTAATAAATTTTCAGTAGTCCGTGTAGGACATTTAGTGGTATGACCATTTCTCTAATATTTATAGTCACAAATTGAGCTAGAAACAGTTGCAACTAACTGGCAACACTGTAGTAAACAATATTAAATGTAAGTCATATGATAAAACAAATGAGCGATTGTTGAACACATAAAGTTATCAATTACTGGTTGGTTGGTTGGTTGCTGATACAGCGGTCCATGGCTCATGTCCTTTGATATTATTAAATGGTATTATATTGCTAGGATTTCTGTGCATTTTCGGCCACCCCGGGTCAGAGCCAGAGAATAACTATCACACCTCCAGGAAGCTAGGTTTAAACCTTTGCACTGCTCCTAGTCACTGCAGCCAAGATAGGGTTCACTGTGCTCATTCCCCGCCACCAATTGACTACTGGTTATGCCGAACTTCTCTATTGCTCCAGGCATGCAACCAAATGTTCAAGTCAAGTGGTTGTCACGTCCTGAGTCACTGTGCCTCTACGATGGTTCTCAGCCATAGGAAACAACAGTGCTGTCAGTTTCCTCCACCCCAGTGTTGCACAGTACATATCTAGCTCCCTCCCAATCACAGAGGGTGCATACATATATTCAGGCAAACATGAAACACATTTGAATAACAAAATAAAAGCAGCATGAGAAGCATAAATGTATATATGACGTGCCATGAAGCTTCTATAAGAAGATAACCTCAATATAACGGCATATCATCTACTAAGGTTTTCTGTTGAATGGGTGGTTTGTCTAGTGGGCCATTGGTGAGACCCACAGACGCAACCACATGTGCGTATCAATTACTGCAGCTACAAGTTTTAAGAGTGAAAGTGTGGACTGACATCCACTCTCTGTCAAGTTCTTCATAGTCTCTTCTGTGTGCACTCTTACGTCTTGCATATTTCCTTTCTCACTGCGTGTTCCATGTCAATGATCTGATACTTCTAACTATATCTTTTACAGGTTTTCTGAGCGTGTGTCAAATCCATCACCATTTTCTCTCATTAATAAGGATATCCAAATTATATTTGTTTTTCTTTCGATTTCTTCCTTTCTGTCTCTGCCACAAAAATCATGTTAGGGTACTCCATATTGCGAGCATCATATCAGTGCTTAATGCTTTAGGCTACTGTTTCTAAACTGGAGCTCAACCCCCCCCCCCTCGTCAACGAGGGCACTCAGGAAACTGAAGGTTTCCTGCAGTTTCTACCATATTTAATTTTTATAATACCAGAAATCAGTGAATCTATGTGTGATGTGGAGTAATATTCTGTTTCTGACAATACGCTTATGAAGGAAACATGTTGTGTGAGATAGGGAGCCGTGTTACAAATGTGTTCTTGAATGGATATGCTAGCTCAGCTAGTGTTTAGACTAACTACTTTAAAACGTGGATGGGTAAAATGCGGTCCGCAAGTCCATTTCTATGTTACGCCGGACTGATCTAAAGCAACTATATGCACTTGCCTCTAGTCCAGGCGACACTACTTGGAAATTCAAGAGGATAAGAAAAAAGCTGTTTGGTCGAATAAAACACGAAGCTCAATCATGACCGGACTCTAGTGTATGAAACCTGTGTACAGAAAACGTAAACATCTCCTGAAAGGTCTCTTTTGATTATTTCTGTGATTTTTGTTGGTCGACCTTGGCTATTTTTGGCATGCGACTTCAAGCGTGTAAATATTGGCCAACGAAAACACTACAATAATAAAAATCGTACGAATGAAATCCTAATTTATTCTGAATAGAAGTCTCGGTTGAATCCAGTCTGCCGACCCAAAATGTTTCCCATTCCTGTTTTAGATGAACCTAAATAGTAATCTATTAGTACTGTGGTTGCCTAGGGACTGTTTATATACTACGTCAGCAATGTGGGGTGGGTCTGGACAAGTTTTACAGTTGTTTATAAGAGAGAGAGAGAGGGCTGGGAAACGTTGGCATCAATAATGATGTTTTATCTACACCAATGAAATCGTTGCAATTAGAAAACACTATTCTCTACAAATCTGAAACAAATCTTGCAGTTTTTCGATACTTATTCAGCTTAATTTCTTTCTATTGAGAGGAAAAGAGTTAAAGTTTTGCTTAAAAATAATACAGGGCGGGGGTGTTCCTGAATTATTTACATCTGCTGACAAGTGGGGAAACGGTTGAAAAACTGCAAAAAATTCTTGACCATTTATATTTAGCCCCCTATTCGGATGTTCTAGGTCCCATTGTTCATTTCAACTGGTAACATTTTTACACTATGGACCAAATCTGAGTAAATGGGTACCATGTCTTCTGACAAAGTTAGTTGTTGGATCATCGTCACTGCACTCCAGACAAGTCCATAGGTGCTCAGATCTCTCCTTGAGTGTAGCCGCCATTACACGTTGACTGACCATCATTCTTTCTTGCCCATGAAACCGCTCCTTTCTAGTAAAGAAAGTCTGGTAAAGTAAAGGTGGTGATCGTGATATTTAACTAAATCATCCCCAATTATGTCGTTGATCACGTTAACAAAAATACGGGTCTAACAGCATTTTCCCCAGTACATGTATCTCTCAAATAGTGAAACATGGACATGTTTACTTTAATCTCATTGTGTTTCGTGTTTAGAATATGTTTTCCCTTGTTTTTATTATTGTTAGTTCTTTAATTTACCTGTTTCTGTTCATACTTCCATGTGGCATGTGTCACTATATCTTCCCTATATCTCTAACTGGTTGGGTTATCCCTGAAACTCGGTGATTTACCGCTGTTTTGCTTAGATCTATACTTGGCAACTTAAATGGGATGTTGCTATCGATATCCAATAGCTAACTTAGCCAACCATCTAGTGAGTTAGTAGCTGTTGACTTAGCCAACCATCTAGTGAGTTAGTAGCTGTTGACTTAGCCAACCATCTAGTGAGTTTGTTGACATTAAAAAATACCTCGTTTTCTCTATTTTTTTCTTGATGTTGAGGGTGGCATGATGGCAAAACCTTGAGGAAGTAGGAATTTGTCTCTCTGGTTTCCCTCACATAACGTTGTAGCTTTGCTTTCAGCTCCAGATTGATGTGTCTTTGGTTTTCATATTGATAGGGAAGATGACTGTCTGAATGAATGTGGCTGTATGATGCAATGACAAAAGATGGACAGTATTCTTGTTCAGACAGAGATTTGCCGTGAATCTTGAGTCAAGCAGCAAACACAAGAGTTGATCCCACTCAGTAAATCCAAGCATAGGTCTTCCACAGTCTTCATCACAGCTTAGATCATATGGTGGCGTAATAAACCCACTCTCAACCTTCATAGCCGCATTTTACGACTTGCATGTCAAATTAGGTAGCAGTATTACTATTCTACTCATGTTACCAGCTAAACTAAGTCTACCAAGTTCGCAGATTAAAGGGGTGGGTGGTTATTCTGATAAAACCCCACCACATTCAGTAATATTTTAACATTTATCATAAAACTCTACAAAAACAAGATTATCTGTTTTAAGGTTACACCCCCTCCCGCCCCAGCCTTTAAGTAAATGCATATTCACGAACATACAGTCTAGAAATCACTAATATAAAAGTTCTGCCACTCTGATGTCGGATGTGTTAGGCCGACAAGTGCAGATATTACAGCCAAGCTGTAAGCCGTGACAAATGTATTCTGTTCACCAAAGTATTTCCTCTAATCTGCAGAAATTTAGAACGAAAGTAGAAGAAGAAGAAGATGAAAAGAGTACAAATAGAAATGCTATCGATCAATGTTTTGATAGCAAATTACTTCCAAGACGTATCTTATCTACCCAACATTATGTCGCTATAGTTATTTTCTATCAAATATAAATACATGCAGTAGTGTGCCACTGCTGTATAAACGGTTTCGAGTGCACAGTTGCCTGTGGTGGAGTTTCTTCTTCTGCAACGTTAATTCTCAAACTCCCGTTGGATCTCTCTTATAGCAGGACAATGGTTCTACTAGATTTCCAGCAGGATGTAGTCCAGAGAATGAAAATGTGCTGTGTCGCCTTTTATTTGTGCTAATGGCCCGAAACATTCGCCTTCGTCGGAGTGTCCGGGATTGAACCTGGGACCTTTGCCATGCAAGACACTCCCCCCGCCACAGAGTCGAGCATCAGTATCTTACCATATCTAGAATAAAGTTCCAGAATGCGTGTTCGTCCATCATACATGATGATGATCATTTGTGTACATGCACTTTTGATAATTCAGTTAGAATTATGTCCATGCCTAATAGTTTGTAGATGGCTAATGAGTCCTATTCGAACTGTGAATGTCCTTGGATAGTGCGGGCATGGAATGACCACTGTATACGGATTTTTATATATCCGTGACTTTCTAGCTACTTTCCGCTGTTGCGCTGCTACATTTCTCCTCTTTTCATAAGGTGATGCACTCTTTTTGACTGTAGAACGCCATATATTTCGTGCAAGTTCTTCCCATGTATCTTGGTCTATTTCAAAGGCTTTCAGTGACGTCTTTATTGAGTCATTGTAGCGCTTCTTTTGGCCACCATGAGATTGTGTACCTTTCTCCAGCTCACCATAGAGAAGTATCTTTGGCTGGCGATGGTCTGACATACGCACCAAATGACCTCCAGAATTAAGCTCACACCAATTGTCACCAAATCTGCTTTTATCCGCCACTATTTACAACTAACTTTACAAATAGACGGCCACCAGAAAACATGGCAACACTGTTCTAATTAGACTTCTGAAAATGATTCAGAATAATGCCAACTTAACTTTGATACACGTAGAGAAATCAATGTCAGAAACTTGTAGAATATCTTATTTCTATTCATTAAAACACCCAGCCCTGTTGCGGCGTTGCACAGAGCACGTCTACGACGGCCACGGTACCAGGTACGAGTATCCCGCCACAAGCAATTATGAATCCAGACTGTTAAGAAAATAATGGCAAGCTACTAAACGTATTTATATTACTTAGAAAATCACTACAGCCAAACATTTCTTAGTTGATGGTTACGTCCTGAATAGGATACGTTACCAATTAACAGGAAAGTATAATTAAAAGCAAATTGAAACGTGCACGAGTTAACTAAGAACAGTACCTTGTCCTGGATTTAACACACAAAAAATACAAATCACAGATGTAGAGTATTATTAACACAAATTATATAATTGTTAATAAATCAAGGTAGAACACTTTTCTGAAATCACACGTTCCATTAGAAGTCAACCAACAACTGGAAGGCAACAATAGTTTCACAAGCAGAGATTACACGACAACGTGAGTACGCCAGACGATTGCACGACTCGATGAAATACTAGCCAACATCTCGGCGCTCACGATATGCAGATGACACGCACGGTTGTAAGAGTGATCACAGGTGGACACGCCTCTACTGTGGCTGTCAGTGACTGATAAAATCGTGTTACTCAACATAGGGGCGAGTGTAGGTCATATTGTGTAGGTATTGTCATGCAGGTTTCTTATGACTATCAGTTGGGCACACGACGCTTGACTTCAATAACGCATTAACCCTCACTCGACTCAAGATATTATCTTTCTATACCTGCATCAGTATAGTTTAGTTTACTATTTGCTTGCTGTGTGCACCAGTTGATCATTTATAGAGACGTTCTGAATTCAATGTGCAGAAATTTATTATAGCACAATGTAAAGACGAAATAGAAATTGCAATAACATCAATACATTAGTCAATTTTCATGCACATACACACAACAGAAACATATATAAACTATTCACAAAAATGATACGCAACTTTATTGCAGCGCTAATGGATGGACACCAAATTTTTAACTTGTACCAAAGTTTTATTATACGGAATTAATGGTTCAACCATGTCATGAAGAAACTTTCAGACTTTAACTATGAAATGATGTTCATTGAATTTGGTTTGGACTTTTATTCTTTCCGACTGAGATCTCAGTTTCAGTAAGGTGTATGGTCTCCTCTAGCCTCTATTAGAGAGCGACATCTTCGTGACATGTATCCGATTAGCTGTTGGTCTACCCACTCCTCCCGCAGAGCAAGAGACAACTGCCGGAGATTGGCTAGAGCCATGTCTCGCTGGCGGAGTCGTCTGTCGAGTTCATCCCATAAGCGTTCTATGTAGTTCATGTTTGATGACATGGTTGGTCACGGGATGATCTGGACGTTGTTGTCAGCGAGGAACTGGGTGGTGAGTTGTGCCACATGAGTTCGAGCGTTATCATCCTGATCAATCGACCCTTGTTCATTCAAAATTAGAAGGACGCGAGGACGAACAATCTCAGCGACGTATCGTTCGGTATTCAGGTGTCCTTCAATTCCACCAAGTCACTTCTTCCTATGAGGTTGATCGCTCTCCTCCTCCCCCATCAGTTTCACCTCCACCACCTTTGTAGGGTCTTCTAGCCCAAAGACCAACGTTGGTCAGATCTTAAATTTGCTGACATTGAGTGGCATGTGGAGGGAGCGGATGCAAATCGATTCCTGAGGTGACGCAGCCGTATGAAGCGTAGTTCGGCAGAAGTTTTTACTCTACTGTGCTTCCACTACACGGCCAGTCTGACACTAAGCCAGTTTGTTGAAAACGTCTCCAAAGGCGACTAATGGTGCTTCTAACAACATCAAATTGTCTGGCCACTACACTTTGTGACTGTCCCATCTGTAAGCGTCCAATGATGATGTATCGTTGTTCTGTTAGTGAGATGAGACATAGTTGTGCATTGAATTTTCAACTGAATGTATTCGAGGACCGTCAATCTTTTATAAGCTTTAAATAATATGGTAAGAGAGGTGTGCGTTCATGAAGTTTACCGGGATTCTCATGAACCTTTCACAAGTTATTGCCAGAAATGTTGTTTTGACCGTGACATCTTTCATGCTTCACCAATCATGAGGTGAGTACAATTCAGATAACCACAAGAAGTTCATGACCAGGTGGACACAACTGATAGGTTGACTGATGTCCAAACAGAAAATATCTTTTCTAAAATAAGCACCAAAAAAGTTCGGTTTCTTTTTGTGAGCATACAGTGGATTGGTTCATGCTCAGCCGATAAAGATCGTGGTATCGAGTGGCTCGGAAATAAAAGTCTGGAAGAACTCGACTTTGCAGGCGGCCTAGCGTTACTTAGCTCAACTCACGAAGATGCCCAAGAAAAAAACAAACAGCCTTCAATTATTCTCTGCAAACTTGGGCTTGAAATCAACACTTCCAAAACAAAAATACTTGACCTTAGCAACAAACCAACGGACATCAAACTAAATGACAACACTCTTGAAAAAGTCAACAACTTTTCACATACCTTGGCAGCAAGATATCAACAACATGAGATACATCAACAGAAATATCACACCGTATTGTACTGGCTGTACACTCATTCAATAAACTATCAAATATCTGGCATTAAAAAACACTAAGAAATAACACAAAACTCAAAATCTTCAACTCCTGCATAATTCCAACATTTAACATATGGATGCGAACGTTGGAAAGCAACATCAAACTTAGAACAAAGACTAAACACCTTTGAAAATAAATGTCTTAGAAGGCTACTGAACATACGTTTGTCAGACTTAAGATCAAACACAGTTGTCAGACAAGAATCATAACAAGAATATGTATCCACCTATATTAGAAAGCGTCGCTGGAATTGAAATTGTGTCATTATTGGAATTGAAATCCCTGACATTGTGACATTATTGGAAATAAAATCCAGGGAATTGTGACATTATTGCAAATGGAATCCATGAAATTTAAGAATAATGGAATTCAGGTCACAGTAGCATCATTGAACATGGAAATAAATGGGGTGTGGATCATATATACAAACTGAAAATGACTTGTCCAGATTGTAACTCCAGATTCTGGTATAAATTACTTGTAGTCTGCTTCAGGATTTCTGTTGTTCCATACAACTTCTTGTCGAAGCTGATTTCGGAGACCATATCTTTCTCCTTAATTCTGTGAACTGGGAACATTTCTGTAAAACATGTTTCGCTGTCATATTCACGGAATTGAAACAGCAAAAACAAACTTGAAGGTTATCACTACACATTTTTGATAGAGGTGAAACGGCGTAAACTTGTTTTCTTTAGACATGTAACGATATACGACTCATTTTCTAAAATTATTTTGCAAGGAAGAGTCAAGGGTGGAAGGAAAAGAGGGGAGGGGGGAGAAAATCCTGAATTGATAACATCAAGGATTGGTCTGAGGGTGATTTCTCTATACACCTCAGTATGGCTGAGGACAGATATGTTTGGATGACTTTTTATGCTAATATATCCAGTGTGGCACCCCTACAGCTCTGACGAGTTATGTCTCCAGTATGGCACTCTTACGACCCTGACGGGTTATGTGTCTTATTGAAATTTACAAATAGCAAATGCCAGTTGTACTTAATCTGAATTTGATATACAAATGATGTCTGATTTTGTTTTGACCAGTTTTTAAATCACTTAGATAAAAGCAGAATTCAATAAAAATTAGTAGTAGTTCGTAATAGTAGTAGCAGTAGCATCTGTAGCAGTAGTAGTAGTAGTAGCAGCAGTAGTAGTAGTAGCAGCAGTAGTAGTAGTAATAGTAGTAGTAGTAGTAATAGTAGTAGTAGTAGTAGTAGTAATAGTAGTAGTAGTAGTAGTAATAGTAGTAGTAGTAGTAGTAGTAGTAGTAGCAGTAGTAATAGTAGTAGTAGTAGTAATAGTAGTAGCAGTAGTAATAGTAGTAGTAGTAGTAATAGTAGTAGTAGTAGTAATAGTAGTAGATGTCGTAGTTGTTAGTAATGGTAGTAGCAGTAGCATCTGTAGTAGCAGTAATAGTAGCAGTAAGTAGTAGTAGTAGTAGTGGTAGTAGTAATAGTAGTAGTAAGTAGTAGAAGTAGTAGTAGTAGTGATAGTAGTAGTAGTGGTAGTGGTAATAGTAGTAAGTAGTAGTAGTAGTAGTAGTAGTTGTTGTTGTTGTTGTAGTAGCAGTAAGTAGTAGTAGTGGTGGTGGTAGCAGTAATAGTATCAGCAGTAGCATCTGTAGTAGTTAGTAGTAATATTAGTAGTAGTAGTAGTTGTTGTAGTAGTAATAGTAGTAGTAATAGTAGTAGTAGTAGTAGTAGTGATATTAATAGTAGTAGTAGTAGTAGTAGTGATATTAATAGTAGTAGTAGTAGTAGTAGTAGTAGTAGTCGTAGTAGTAGTAGTAGTAGTAGTAGTAGTCGTAGTAGTAGTAGTAGTAGTCGTAGTAGTAGTAGTAGTAGTCGTAGTAGTAGTAGTAGTAGTAGTAGATGTTCCATTAAGAGAGGGCAATACTGTATAAATATTACATGTAATGAAGCAAATTAAAAGATTGAATGACGTCAGCTGGAGATGTTTAACACGGTCGACTTCTACACATTCTCTGCATTATCTTCCTGTATCTAACCCCCCCCCACAGCAACCCCCCCCCCCCCACCTGCACTCAGCGATGGTACCCACAATTGTCATTATCAGCGACAAACGCCGATACCATGAAAGAATTATGTTTACAGGTAGGAGTGTCTACTCGTAACATCTGCGTGTAATTGACAGAATGTATTTTCATGAACTGCGTTCGTCTCCCAGAATAGGTTCTCAATGCTAAGGAGACGTTGTTACAAGCTTCGCGTGACATTAAATGCGAAAGGTTTAGCGCAATGTTGAGAATAGAATTTTCTAGATAAATGAGAAGTCTGATGAAACAGCCAAGCTCTGATTGTGTAAGCTAGGACTGAATTATGACTCATCATAGGGAGATCTATTGTGGAGATACTTCAATGCAGAGAGGAGAATATACGAGCATGCATATCCATGGAGGGAGGGTGTGAGGTGAAGTGTTGAAACCCCCCTCCCGCTTCGAAAATGAGAACATGACATTTATTACTAGGAAGTTAGTCAAAACTTGGATACATCTCTCCAATCTTATGTCTTAAACATTTCTCCAATCTTATGCGATGGCTGGTTATTATTTATTACATTAATTCTATATTTCTATGCTAAATTTCATTTATTTACGGAACATATTTCTATATGTCTATATGATATCTATAGATATTAATGACCGAGACAGCTTTGCTAATTAACTGATTGGGTACCGGGTTCTTCGCCCTTAAGTTACTTAAAACTACACCAAAACAAAATTGTAATCCTCTAGTTGTTACACCTGATGTCAGCGTTAAACCTGATGTCAGCGTTACATCTGATGTCAGCGTTAAACCTGATGTCAGTGTTACATCTGATGACTTTTTACTCCTCTGTTTTGATTACAAAGTTGAATGCGTGGAAAATACAACTCATATATTTATATTTACTCCCGGGCAACACCGGGTCTTACAGCTACAGTCATTTATACATGTAGATGTGAAGTTTGTGCACAAAGTTAAATTGGTTTTTTTAATAAGTGTCCCAACCAGCGTTTCCTGAAATTGTCGCGACTTATTAGAGAATATGTCGCGCATGGAATAGAACACTTCGTGTAGAATGTGCACCAACCCCGATTGTTTTCAAATAAAATACACATGCTGTTTTGTGTCTGTCCACACCGATGTCTAACCCGCGCATGTTTGAAAAAAAAGTACAGGGAACGTAGATCACAACTCGTAAAATGCTAGAAGCACTTGATCTAAGATAGAACGGTACGAATTGTAGGAATATCATGTGTAAAATGCACCCTGTTAACTGCCCCAAAATGAAAGAGAATTATTGATGGCTTTCACGAAGACAAGGTGTACTTTTGCAGTCACGACATTTCTCTTGTGAAACTCAATCAATCATGTATGATGCATCTATAGTTAAGCTATGTATTTGATGACTTGTATCTGCTATATGGGTATGATAGTAGTGTACATGTGTGCGCGAGAAACTGTGCTCGTATTTATAATATGCTGTGAGGTATTCTTCGGCGTTCAGAATTCTTGCTACATCTCAGGACATTCGCCAGGCCGAGACTTCAAGTTTTTTTTACAGTCCGAGCGACTGTCCCAAAGTTTCTGTTTCGATTCAATCCAGTGTGGTCATGTCTTGCGTCGAAGTTCTTTGTAGTCTTGACATTCTTTGAGTATGTGTTAGGTGTCTGTATGCCTGTTACAAGTAAACATTCATTCGTTAGGGAAACTCTGATCCGGTACAAGTGGCCATGTAGTCCGCAGTCACCAGTTCTAAGTCGACAGATGATTCCCTACGACATTTAGGTATGGTGTATAATTTCTGATCAATATTATATATTTCTAGCACTGTGTCATCTATAATGCTTGTGGTTTAGTGACATGAGTTACTAGATGTGTTATTACCAGCTTATTCATTGCTTTCTAGTACTAGTTGTCACGTAAACATTTTCTTTTCAAAGATTGTGGGGGGGGGGGAAGAGGATTGAACATCTCACATCCCCCCTTTATCTACTGCTCAGCCTCCTTATGAAATTAGAACAGAACATGACTATTAGTACAAGGAATGAAGAATTTAGCCACCAGTCCCTGAAACGATTTACCTAAACAAGTCCATCATATATCTCATGATAACAAGGTATATACACATGACACATTGGGGCTAATATATATTATTAGGTAACCGCTCCTTCCCCCTTCCTCCCCCCACCCCGCATACTGAAAGTGCACCTACGACCATGTAGACCTACAGATATAATATCGGAAAATCTTCCCCGAAGACATATTTGTCGGATCATTGGCGGAAATAAAACGGCCACCCAACGTATTTCCATTCTCTAAGCTACATCTTGCTGGAAATCTAGTATGGCCATTGTCCTGCTACAAGAGGGAACTAGCGCGAGTCTGAGAATGAACGCTGAAGAAGAAGAAGAATATAGTCACATGACGACACATAATGGTAACGTTCTTGTAATGACTGTTTTTTCAACATCTACTTTCAATCTAGGTGTAAATATTGTAGATAACAACTAGGGTCTCATACCGATACAACATTGATCGATTCATGAGAAATGTTAGTACAGCAATGATGTTCAATTATTCATCAGGCTCTGCACGATCAGGTAACAGTTGAATTGTAGATACACGGAACCATCGCTAAGTCTGTATATATAGGAAAGGGGGGGGGATTGTGATACTCAAACCTTCTTCCCCTTAGAAAATTATACTTGTATACTTTATATTACAAAGCAAGATGGTTAATCAAAAACTCTAAAGTAAAGCTAATGGTAACTTCAATGTTTGTCCTCTGCTGCGCTACCGTGCGCTAGAGCACACATTTTTATCCTTAGTGCACATAGTTTGAATTTGGCGCACAAGACTTGCGATTATAAATGTGCGTAAAAATTCATAAAATTAAATTATATAATTGGTGTAAATAGAACATATCGAAGAAGATGAGATAAATTTCGGTGGAAGGTTTGCCCGGAAAATGTTAGTGTTTGAAATTTATCAGCCAAAGGAAATATATGTTTGTTCACAGCTAATATTATTTTACAGGGAACATTGTGGATAAAATATTCATTTTCTCAAAAAGGCCTTAACCCGAAAAAACTCTTTTTAAGAACATCATTTTCTTAGAAACGTGACACATACAGCAGTGATTCTGAATTTTTTTTTAACGGCGGCCCACGTTTGGAGAAATTTGTATTCGAATGTTACCTTGGCATCTAAAGAAAATGTTCCTGGTTTTGTTTAGAGCTCAACAAAGATTTTAAGGTTTAATTTAAAAAATATGTGATTTGAATCCTGCCCGCGTCTTGTAATATAAACGTGTGGATTGTATTTAGATCCCCTGGAATTTGTCACTTGAAGCTACGGATTTACGTGTTATGAGTGGTACTCTCGGCAGGAACTGTGTCGTTTGGTTGAGAGAGACGGATTACATATGACGTAACAGAGTACAGTGAAGTAAATCATGCACCCCCTTTTGACCCCTATTTTGTTCGAAATAACTATCACTATGTGCTCCCCCCCCCCCTCGAACTGAACTGTGGCTCACAATTTCATATAATTACTTCATGGCTCACATGGGTCTTCCTTGAGAACAACTGGCATACGACCCTAGTTGTTATCTACATGCTTCACTCACAGAGTGCGTCTTTGAGAACCACTTGTTTACGGCACTAGCTGCTGCTATCACCATGCTAGGCTCCCATTGGGCGGGGGGGGGGCTTCTTTAAAAACAACTGGCTTACGACACTAGTTGTTGCTATCTCCATGTGTGGCTATCACACCTGTAGATGAGAAGGGGAGAGATTCGGGATATTTGTACCTTTCAATCTGAGCATTATTTCTGATTCACTTTGATGGGATGGGATAGATAACCCCATTGTCTAAAACCTTCTGTCGTCTTGTGCATGTACAGCACCTCACATTCTTTGATTCCCTTTCTGGTCCTGGTAACACACGGTTGTAAGTGAATCTCTGTCTCCGACTATGAACAGGCCTTGTGCACGCGTATCATAAATTGTATGTGTACTCCTGTGTCTTAGAATAAGTTCTTGGCTGGTGTGATGTTTTTTTCTGTGGAGCTCACAGTTTGCATTCTGCGATAAAGCATGACCATCTAGATATAGTAAACTACGGCGTCATAGTTGAAGGGCATTTTCTTCGGCGTTTCCCTTTTTGTAGCAATTCTCCCTAGTATAGCTAGGAAACTTGTCCTTCTCCGTGATATTCTTGCGCCTTGACCTGATTCAGTTTCATTTATCTTCATATATCTGACTTTTTTCCAGCATTTTCCATTAGCTGGCGACATAATGTATGTGCAAAGCGACAAATGATCCGTCTTATCAGCCAAGATGAGTGATGCGATATATCAACACGCAGTGCTATTCTGGAGAAAGACTTAGTAGATATTATATGGAGATACCGGATATTTTTGGTAATGACCAATTATTTCTGTGACGCCAGTAGCTTGTTCTCCTGTAATCAAGATATCTACAGATAAAGCCAAATATAAAAATTACAAATGCCTTTTCAATCGATAAGGGGTGTGTGTGTCATGTGACGTATTCCTTCCAGAACGTTGTCTTCCCAATGAGCTCTCTGAACTCTTCTCTGTCGTGGGCGATGTGGCTTGCATTTTCCACGACCATAACGGGTAGAATTGCAATAATATATGTAATAATATATAGAATAGAGAACACTAAATATTTAGTTATGCTTAATAAACCGATATAAATATAGATAGTAATTCACAAAGCATCCTGAATCAACGTTTCTACAAAAAGTCGTCTATCAAGAAAGAACACATAAGGAGGGCTTCTATCTATATGGTTTTCCCGACAATTCTTGTGAATGATTCTAGGCTTCATGTTTGTAGAGTACCACATACCAGATTGTCTTTCAACTGTAATTTACTGATGTCCATTCTGTGATGACTTGGTTTGTCACTAAGATCAAAGACATGTGAATTATTATGCTCATTATTTAAATAATACCATGTTTTAGAAAGATGGAGATCTAAGTGAAAGATATGCAGAGTACGAATTCATTGCAATAGAATCACGGATTTAACTAATTCATCTCGTCTTTTGTTGAATGTTTCAAGGTGTTGCAAAATAGTAGGAATTGATAGTCAATTTTCAAGTAACATATAGCCAAAACTCCCACCTTGTAATACATTTGCAAACTGGCCAAGAATACAAAATAAATGAACAAAATATAAATCTCATGGCAGTAACATTTACAAATGGCACAATTTGGGATGTTTGGCTATAAAACATGACCAAATTCTGGCAACCCAGGTTGTGATACGTGTGTGAGAGAACTATGTGCTCGGGGACAAAATGCGATACGTAGATTGTGAAGATATATCATCGACATACGAAGTGCTGAGGATTTCATGGACTACCACACAGAAAGCAAGTTCTCCTCTAGACCCACAGTCTTACATGCCGGTCGGTCTCGCAGTGTTTAAAAGTTTTAAAATTACAAGTTTATTTTCGCTGTAGAATAGCAATGTAAGAAGTACATATAATAAATTTCTAAATTAAGAAACATTTGTGAGATTTAAATGTAAACATTATATATCCAATTAAAATGGTTTACTTATTGTTTACAGATAATGTCTACAATTTGTATACCAACACTCTGCTACCAATGTGTGAAACATGGTCCGTAACAGCCTCGCATTAAATGAAAATCGTCACATGTGAAATCAAATGTCTGAGGAAATCTGCAATGGTTACTAAACTTGATATAATAAGAAATCAGGACATTAGAAAAATAGTAGGTATAATATCATGTATCGAACATATAGAAATTACAGCACATAAAATGGTTCGGTTACCTTATGAGAATGTACCCAAACCAAATACCAATAAGAGCATATAACAAAAGAATATCCGGATATAGAGCCAAAGGAAGAACGAGAAAACAGTGGATAGAAAACGTCAAGATAACCTTGAACAAACATGGACTCAATGCAACCATGGCGACACATCTGGCCTTGGAACGACAATTGGTCTCCTACTCTTACGCTTAACGGCAAGTGTGGATACTATCAACCATCATTCACGCCGGGAAAGACATAATTATTGACAAATCCAGACATGCTCCATGGAGCGGGTATATTGCATAATGGTAACAAAACTAATTCATTCAACAGAAGGGTGTTACGAATATCGTAAAGAAACCCCATACTTGACACCACATGGTACCATCACTAACGCAGCAGTATGATGCCAGCATTGATAGAATTCTCTTGATCAACGTGAGATGACACTTATTACATGTCTCCCGCCATGGCCATATGTGCGTGGCCACTCATAACCGTATTACATTTCTCCTTCCATGACCATCTGTGCGTGGCCACTCATAACCGTATTACATTTCTCCTTCCATGACCATCTGTGCGTGGCCACTCATAACCTTATTACACTGCTTGATTTTATTACCAAAATGCACTAACTTTTATCTAAAATGTAAGTTCTCCTGTCAAGTACTAACTTCACACAGACAGTTGCACTAACTGACTAACAACGGTAACGGTACTCTAGATTTACTGACAAGCAACGACTTAGGCAGAAGTTATCTTCTACTTGCATTTCTCTTTATGATTTTAGTCAGTTCGTCCTACATCAAAGCTGTTATATTTGCATCATTGGTTCTAGCACATCCATTTTCAGTAATATTTTGTTAGACATCTCTTCCCTTTACTCGTCATAATTATCCACATTTCTGTAACGTGGCGGCTCAGTAATAAGAATGTCCACAAGACCACGGTATAAAACCCTGCGGTTCTGCCAGCATAATCCTTAAGCACACCTCCGTAAGAATGTCTCGTATTAGGTATTATTTGCATATGCATTTCAAAAATTCGTTTAGCAGCCGAGCGCTCATTAATCTGTCCAAGACGAATGGTGTCATGACTTGCCCCATGTGACACAACCAAAAGACAGATTAATTGTCGGTAATTATAACTACTACTACTGCTTACCAATTATTTTGATTTGCTAGATGTGCTGATTGTGCAAGATGTGCTGATTGTGCTAGATGTGCTAGATGTGCTGATTGTGCAAGATGTGCTAATTGTGCTAGATGTGCTGATTGTGCTAGATGTTCTAGATGTGCTGATTGTACTAGATGTGCTGATTGTGCTAGATGTGCTGATTGTGCTAGATGTTCTAGATGTGCTGATTGTACTAGATGTGCTGATTGTGCTAGATGTGCTAGATGTGCTGATTGTGCTAGATGTGCTGATTGTGCTAGATGTGCTGATTGTGCTAGATGTGCTGATTGTGCAAGATATGCTGATTGTGCTATATGTGCTGATTGTGCAAGATGTGCTGATTGTGCAAGATGTGCTGATTGTGCAAGATGTGCTGATTGTGCAAGATGTGCTGATTGTGCTAGATGTGCTGATTGTGCAAGATGTGCTGATTGTGCTAGATGTGCTGATTGTGCAAGATGTGCTGATTGTGCAAGATGTGCTGATTGTGCTAGATGTTCTAGATGTGCTGATTGTGCTAGATGTTCTAGATGTGCTGATTGTACTAGATGTGCTGATTGTGCTAGATGTGCTGATTGTGCTAGATGTGCTGATTGTGCTAGATGTGCTGATTGTGCTAGATGTGCTGATTGTGCTAGATGTTCTAGATGTGCTGATTGTGCTAGATGTTCTAGATGTGCTGATTGTGCTAGATGTGATGATTGTGCTAGATGTTCTAGATGTACTGATTGTGCTAGATGATCTAGATGTGCTGATTGTACTAGATGTTCTAGATGTGCTGATTGTGCTAGATGTTCTAGATGTGCTGATTGTACTAGATGTGCTGATTGTGCTAGATGTGCTGATTGTGCAAGATGTGCTGATTGTGCTAGATGTGCTGATTGTGCAAGATGTGCTGATTGTGCAAGATATGCTGATTGTGCTATATGTGCTGATTGTGCAAGATGTGCTGATTGTGCAAGATGTGCTGATTGTGCAAGATGTGCTGATTGTGCTAGATGTGCTGATTGTGAAAGATGTGCTGATTGTGCTAGATGTGCTGATTGTGCAAGATGTGCTGATTGTGCAAGATGTGCTGATTGTGCTATATGTGCTGATTGTGCAAGATGTGCTGATTGTGCTATATGTGCTGATTGTGCAAGATGTGCTGATTGTGCAAGATGTGCTGATTGTGCAAGATGTGCTGATTGTGCTAGATGTGCTGATTGTGCAAGATGTGCTGATTGTGCAAGATGTGCTGATTGTGCAAGATGTGCTGATTGTGCTAGATGTGCTGATTGTGCTAGATGTGCTGATTGTGCTAGATGTGCTGATTGTGCAAGATGTGCTGATTGTGCAAGATGTGCTGATTGTGCTAGATGTGCTGATTGTGCAAGATGTGCTGATTTTGCAAGATGTGCTGATTGTGCTAGATGTGCTGATTGTGCTAGATGTGCTGATTGTGCTAGATGTGCTGATTGCGCTAGATGTGCTGATTGTGCTAGATGTGCTGATTGCGCTAGATGTGCTGACTGTGCAAGATGTGCTGATTGTGCAAGATGTGCTGACTGTGCAAGATGTGCTGATTGTGCAAGATGTGCTGATTGTGCTATATGTGCTAGATGTGCTGATTGTGCTAGATGTGCTAGATGTGCTGATTGTGCTAGATGTGCTGTTTGAGCTAGATGTGCTAGATGTGCTGATTGTGCTAATTGTGCTAGATGTACTGATTGTGCTAGATGTGCTGATTGTGCTAGATGTGCTAGATGTGCTAGATGTACTGATTGTGCTAGATGTGCTGATTGAGCTAGATGTGCTAGATGTGCTGATTGAGCTAGATGGCGGCATTCAATTTTATTTATCTGATATTGCGAAAAAGCATCCTTTAAGAATAATACATTCAAACGACATGGCTCAGATTTCATATTTTTGGTGAGCGGATGTCATTTCCTGGGCTAGTGTATGACATATATTTCCCTGCTTGGGGTGATGCTCGTGTTTGAGTCGTGTTTGTCACTATGATTTCTACACAACACATCTTCGAACCTACATATTTGTTACAATTGTGGGGATATTTTTTGTACACAATTGAATGTTCGATCGCGTGCACAGAGATCATTAGTCATTTTCAGTTTCTTTGACCGGGTTCTGAAAATGGCACAGCTGTCCAATTGTATCATGTTATTTATATATATCCCCCCCCCCCAAACAAAAAAAATCGTAATTTTTAGTGATTCAAAATATTTCTTCTGAGCCATCCAAAATAGCAAACATGACAAACTAATTCACATCAGACAAACTAATTTCGAATTATCTAGGAAGATAACATTAGTACTACATTGGATGCCAGCTCACTGGAGCATCCTGGTATCGAAAAATCAGAAGTATTGGCACACACACAATTTTTTTTTAAATTTGTAACTCAAAGCTTCAAGGAAGAAAAGTCTATGTTAAAACAATCTATGCGACTCCAGTGTAGAGAACTAATCAGAAACTAAAGCCCCGAAAGACAACATTAACAAATGGAGCAGAAATGAACAGTTCACGATATTTCGACTGAGAACGTGACACTGCCGTATAAAAGTACACTTAAACCAAATCTGTATCAGTGACTCTGCAGTCTGCATCTGCGAAGCAGCAACAAAGACATCAGAACAATCCTGATCGTGGTTTTTTTGTCTGACTCGACAGCTCGTCCAATCGACACAGCTGTAAAAGGTTACCTCAAGCATGAGTATCAATTGTTTTGTAGCAATGCATATTGATAGGTGTGTGAGTATTGGCGACAGCTGACAAGTCACAGCAGTGCCTTTTGTAGATCTGGTTTAGATCTCTATCGAGTTTGCCATCCTCTGTAAGAGCGCTTCCTAAATATTTCAACTCTGAGGCCTGCTTTAGTAATTCATCTTTAGATTAGTATCAACCAATCAATAAACCCGTAACCCTTCAGGGTCGTAGGGGTACCACATTAGATGCCTCATCACACAGAGTCATCCAGCGAATTCTATCCTCAATCCTGAGCGATGCGGATGTAGTGTGCAAATATCTTGCCTTGTCCATTCCTTGATGTTGTCTGTCCCCGCCTTTATTTACCTTTATTTATCAGATTAGTCTAATGAACTTTGATCATCTTGAAATAGTAGTTTGTTTAATTGGTGGTGTTCTTCATTTGATGTCTCTGCAGTGGTACATTCGTTTTTTGGTTCTGCTTCTTTGGTTATCTTGTCCCTGTATGCTACGAACAGAAGTGGTGATAGTACGCAGTCTTGTCTGATACCTGTTTTAATTTCAAATGGATCTGTTGTACCCTCAGTAGTTCTAATTATGCTGTGGACATTTTTTATATATAGCTTATGTTGTCTTGTATTTATCCATGTATTCCACAGTCTTCCAACATTAGCCACAAGTTGTATGTGTCAACTGTATCAAATTTCTTATCTTAGTCGATGAAGGCAGTGTTTAGTTGTCACACAAAAATTATAATTTATTCAGTCAGTTCCTCTTTTGCCAAGTATGGAACGAGTCAGTTCCTCTTTTGCCAAGTATGGAACATAGAGCGGATGTCATAGTTCTCATGCCCGTCAGTCAGTTGCTAGGGATTGCAGGTCTTGTGCATTTATGCCTTTTGATTTTAATTAATTCATAAATGTTCTACTGAGCGTTGTTTTTGGTCTTGTCTGTTTTCTTTTCCCGTCTGGTGTCCACATGAAGGCGTGTCGTGTAATTATAATTTATACGTTAGTTAAAAATCAATCTCATATAAGGGGATATTCCTCAATATGTATTATTATTATTATTATTATTATTATTATTATTATTATTATTATTATTTATTATTGTGTTTATTGTTGTTGTTATAAGTCTTTAAGAATGTGTTCCAAAATGCATTCAAAATTGCACGTATTAACTGTGTAATTATCTTTTATAAAGCATTCCTTTTGTTCTATTTGAACGAAGTCGTATACCCAACCCTGACCAGATAGGACATTTCTCAGAAAAGGCATCATGTGTTTAAAGATGTAGGAGCACATATGAACTCGCTTGTGAGAACACTCGATTACGCTCTACTGCAAGTTCCGAATAGTCGCGTGAGTTCATTCTACTGATGGAATTGAAAGAACAAGCACCAGTCACGATCGTTCATCACAGGGGATTCTGACGCTAAGGGAGACATCAAAACCTGATATAGTGCGAGGTATCGATAAACTATGCATTGGATGTACGCCCATACAGTGAATAGTGAATATGTGTTGTAGTATGTTCGACGACATTATCAAAAGAAACACATTCTGAGTAACAATGTCTAGGAGTCCCACAGGCCCCACCATAAAAGTACATTTTGAACGCGCTATTTGAAGACGGAGTGGCATTAATAAAAGAAGATTGAATCGCGTGCCGTGTTCTAATATGGAAATGGTATTAAGTTTGTCACGCTACGCCTCTTCACAAATTCCAATTGAAACATTAAAATTGCAGCCTAAAAGTATCGCAATTGTAACATTATGGTAGAATAGATGGGTAAGTTGTGTGTTACAGTCTAACAGAGAATTGATGGTTAAATTGTCATTAAAATATAACACCATGTCATTTTTATCAATTCATATCTACAGACGTAGTGAAAATCGATTTTAAAAAAAAGAAAAAAACAAGAAAAGCTGACCAAGACTACACCCCTCTTCAAGTGGTCGTTATGGTAACCGACTGCAGTTCTTCTTCTTCTTCTTCTGCGTTTGTTTTCAAACTCCCGCAGATTAGCTGTATGTACTCCGGAGAACAGAATGTGTTGTATCATGAGTTTACAGCTAATTTGCGATATTGCGCCTTTTGGGCTACATCCGACTTCAGCATGGCTTCTGGATCATCTTGACCCTATATGGGATTGGGCAAATAACTCCACCCCAAAACCTCATATGTCGCCTCTTACGACATACATGGAAAATAAACAGTTTTACGATTCTCCCATCCCTCCTCCCTCGGGCACCGACAACATACGGGAAAACTGCAGTACTGTCTAGCTAAGGGATTACGAATCGAGGATGGATGGAGTGGTCCTGGGTTCTTTCCCCAGTTGAGGCGGAAATGTTTTCGCAATAGCTCCCGGGTTGTCTCAGCCTTAATTAGGTACCAGATCAGTCCGGAAAATAATAACTGCGAGAGGAGAAGATGGCTACCGCCTGCATATAGCAGAGCCACTGAAATATGAGATCGCTAACATGTTGCATCCCTAATTCAGTTAACAAATGCTATGGGGGTACTGTACCTGTAGACGTCAGAACATATTTATTTTTTAATTCCAGTTTTTAGATAGCCACTGCGCATGATAGTCACATTAAATGTATAAAAACTAAATGAACACCATGGTGGAACCAGGAAGTCAAAGGCGTCGTAACAGATAAGAAACAAAGAAATGGGCTGCAAGCAAAGGCTAAGAAAATTATACTATCGAGTACAGGTCAGCTAAATCAATAACAAATAAAATCATTAGAGATGCTAAAACTAAAGCTTGGCAAGAATATGGTGAATCACTCAGTACAGATTACAAACAAGTACAAACGAAATTCTACACGAGAATTAAGAATATGAGAAACAGGGAAGATAATATGAATAAACAGAAATAATAAATGATGAAAATGGAAAGACAATCAAGGGACCAGAAAACAATGTTGGACAGATGGCAACAATATTTTGAATAATTGCTAAATCTAAAAGACTGAGGGGACAACAACATAGTAAACAATAACAGGGAAAAGTTAGAACCAAACATATTGCTAGCAGAAATAGAAAAATTTCATACAAACAGCTCTATCAAACAAAGCCCACAGGACCCGATAATATACACGCTGACTTAAAGCAGCAGCAGAAATATGGATAAAGTGGCTACATACACTGTTTAATATAATATGGAATACACAAGAAAGACCAGAAGACTGGGAAAATGCTGTAATAATACCTATTTGGAAAAAAATGGCAGCAAAAGAGATTATACAAAGTACAGAGGTATTTCACTTCTAAGCCACACTGGAAAATGTTTCTACAGAATTCTAGAAAGAAAATTATCCAACCACAGCTTAACAACAGTCAAATGGAATTCCGTAAGAACAAGAACTGTACAGATGCCATTTTTACATTCAGACAACTGGAAGAAAAAAAGTAAGTGAAAACAACTAAAAATTGCATACCGCATTTGTCAGCCAAGAAAAATGCTTCGATAGAGTAGAGAGACAACAACTATGGAAAATACTATCAAAATATGGGGTTCCACAACACCTAATCAACTTGTGTAGAAGTAGTTACACAGGCAGTCAATGTGCAGTTAGAACAAGTGTATGACTTTCAGATAAATTCCACATACACTCTGGAGTGCGACAAGGATGTGTTTTATCTCCCTTGCTATTCATCACATATATCGACTGTATATGTAAAACGCCAGACAACCTACACAAACAACCTCCTGAGCGAACTTCTTTTTCTAGACGATCAAGTAATAATATAAATATCATCCTCTTACGACTTGCATGGAAGGTAAACATTTCTGCTATTCTTTGCTCTTCTTTCGGGTCCCAGTAACAGGCGGGTGAATGGCAGTGGTTCTCGCGATATGGTAGCTGTTGAGTATGGACAGGTAGACGAGATTTGAAATGGGGAGTGTGGGTATGCATATTTTTTCTCTAACGCTGTGCTATTAGTTATCGGAAAACAACACCAATAACTTCAACGATACCAATCATTAAATATATTCATCTTCTTCTTTTTTCTTCCACTTGAAACATGTCTATATCTGTAATTCTGTCTCCTAAATAAAATTCTTTTGTAGTTCATATAGTGGCCCAGTGAGCTTTGATCCTAGTGTTGTTTCCTCTGGTCAATATGTCTGCCTCAGCGTTTCATACTCAGAAGTTGTGTATGTGACATCCTGATTAATTGTGCACCTTTTGGCTGGATGCCTCCGTCTTCAGCATCCTGCTTACTTGGGCAGGACTATGGTCCTGCTCGAGTGGGCCTGCCTGACGAGCCTTAGTTTCCATTTCAAGGTGCTGGTCTTTATGTGATTTAATCATATTAACAATGCACAGCAACTACGAGACCAGCACCTTGAAATGGTGATAGGGCCTAGTTCAGTCATCAGGGACTGGAAACTAAGACTGGTCTGGCAGGACTGTCTGACAGGTCCACAGTCCTGCATGCCCAAGTAAGCAGGATGCTGAAGACGGAGGCAACCAGCCAAAAGGTGCACAATTAATCAGGATGTCACATACAAAACTTCTGAGTATGAAACGCTGAGTTATATTGGCCAGGGGATATTAACAATGCGCAGCAACTAAAACAAAAAAACAACAACAAACAAAAAACAACACGGTCAACAGTGCCATGACAATTAAAGTAGGTCAGTGTGGAAACAGTGGCAGAAGTAACAGTGAGCATACGACAGTATTGACAGCAGGGTTGCCAGATGGTTATAAATTTTTATGGCTAAATTTGTGGTTTAAAAAATGGCCAAATTTTAAAATTGTGTATAAAATACTAAAAACATGTCGAATTTTCCAGAATGTTACGTTTCTATAAACGTGTATTACCACTCTCCAATTGTAAAACATTCACTACACAATGTCAAATATATGCTAGTGTTAACTTAATTTTAGTTCTTCTAATGTTATTTTAAGTCTGAGGTTTCTCTAGATGAAAGAAATGAGGTTACATAAACGTTTTGTGCATCTCTCTCTATGTGACGTGTCCTTTTGCAGAATGTTATCCTCACTGCCACTCTGTAAGCTTCAAGGTTCTGTGCGAGCTGTACAGCTTTTTCCAGTGTCATGTTCAGAAGGTCTTCAATGTCATGTGTACATTGTAGTCTTGGTCTGTCTCTTGTTCTCTGCCCTGATTAATCTCCATGATTAATCTTTCCAAACCATTGTGTCTTTTTATATGTCCGAAATATGTAAATTCGCGTTTTTGATAGTTTTGAGGAGCCAGTCTTCTTCTACGTTCAAAAATGTGTGGACATCTACATTAGTTCATTTTTCTGTCCACGATAATTTTATGACATTTCTATAGCATTTCATTTCGAATGCAGATCATTTCTTTTTCATTGTCGATGTCATTGCCCACGTCTCACAACCATACACTGGAAAGATGTAGCTTCTTAGTAGTTGTAACTTTGATTTTCTGTTTTATCCTTGCCATAAGTTTTTCAATTGCGATGTTTTTTAGTCTTCTTCTTCTTGTTTCTGTCCTCATGTACCTTTCGGTGTTGAGGGGAGAGTGAGTATACGGTCTTTTGCCCTTCTATTTGCCTCTTCCGATGTTATATTTCCAAGTGTCTCTAATACACTATCTATCCACCTTTTAGGGCGTCCAATAGGTCGACTATTTTCGTATCGTTTGTTAAGTGTTTTTTGGATAATACTTTGCTCTTTCTGTCTGGTTATGTGGCCGAACCATTTAACTTGTTGTTTCCGGATGTTTTTTGTAGCGCCATTGCTAATCTCTTTCTTATCTCTGTCGAGCAATCTCCTGTGGTGTTGATGGTTGATCCTAGATATTAAAAGTTGTTTACATTTTCTAGTTGCTCTTTGTATTTGTTTTGTGCATAGTAAACTTACATATTTTACAGTATATAAATGTTGTAACACCCCCCCCCCCCATTATAACAGTTTTTCCGCGTTAAAGCCGTATGATATTGTCGACGTAAGTAACAAATAATGATAACATGACTACTTATGCCATAAAATAATGATATACATGACTACTTATGCCATTAAACTATTGAAAAAGTGGTGTGTGCTACATCTTGATTTTGTAATGAAATATAACGAATATAAATTCTAATGTAAAAATAACCTATTACACACACACACACACACACATTTATACACGATCTATTTGCTCATTCACATAGAAAATTAATATCTATTTCTGACAGGCACGATCAATTTTCAGATGATTAAATATTTACAACAGAAAATTGATGAAAAAATCGATCGTATAAGACAGACATAAGATGAATTAAAATGCAGAATGTAAATTTTCAATGATGGATATCCACAGAAAGATGTATGGGAGCACTGAGGAGCTTTCAAATACAGCAGCATTTATTAAGAAAACCGGACTTGCTGTGTAGACATGTCAAACTGCGAACGAGAAGAAGAAGAAGACGAAGAAGAAAATCACGAAAATAATTACATTTTAAAAATATATTATTAATTTCTTCTATATGTAGCCATCGACCCCTAGACAGCTTGAACACCCCCTCCCTATTGTTTCTGAACACACTATCGCCCCCTGGAAGGATTTATCGCCCACTGGGGGTGGGGATGCCGTCCACTTTGTGAACCTATGCACTAGTAACAACGCTTCCACTTAAACGTCCTGAGAGAAGTAATATCAGATACCTGTTTGTAACATGTACTCTTTATTCTATATATGGTATGTATAAATTATAGCCACGAAATAATCTGCCGCACAATTTGTAGGCAAACTTAAACAAGAAAATATTAGAAAGTAGATATGTTTTCAAAAAAGACCACACAAAAATTACTAAAAAAAACCATTAAATTAACCAAAATATATTTCATGGCCAATATAATTTTAAAATGGCAAAATTTGAGAATTTTTCCATAACATGGCAACCCTGATTGGCAGACTTATCAAACGTGAACTAGGAAGCTACTGTCTGTGAATGACACGATGTGTATTATTCTAAACATGCCAATCCTTAGTTCCAGGTTTATTCAGACTAGGGCAACCACGCAAAGCATGCCAGAAAGGATAATGGAATCATTACTAAAACAATAGACAATAATGATCTGCATTGTTTGCGAACATTGTCTCCCTAAAAAGTCTCCATATTTACCACAATAGCGTGAAATACGATATTTCTTGTATGTATTCCTGAGCTTTTTTTAAAAAAACATTATCCATTAACACTTATCTCGCTAAGCCGCTAACAACCTTCATGTAGACCCAATCTACCGTGCGGTAAGTACATCAACACTACATTTGTATCGTGAATTCTACATTACTAAGTCAGGACAAGGAAACGCGTACTGTGATAAATAAATAACCCACAACTACACATTCAAAGTTCCATTTAGTGTGTTCTGATTCATATTTTTTCACAGCTAAATGCAGACTTTCGAGTTAAAGATTCTGAGAACTACCCCACTTCATATAGGAAGTAAGAGCTAATCGCTCGCAATTTATGGGGTTCTCAAACAAACGAAAAAAGCAGTAAATGGTTGTAAATCTTCTCGTGAACGTACAAGAATGATCTACTGTGGTCACTAACATCTCAGCAATAATATTAGGCTGTTGTATATGTATAAGTTTCCAAATTCGCTGTTGAGTTTTCGCTAATGCCATCCTCATGTCATTCTCAACATTTCATCAGTTTATTGTTTTGGTTTTCCAATTAAGAAGCGTTGAAAATCCGATGAGAAATATAGAAGCAAAGGGGCGTAAACATTGAACGAAAATTGCTGCAAAAATCAATAACTTGAGTGTACAATAATGAGTATTAAGTAATCAATAACTTTGCTAAAGTGATGAGAAGAGATCGGGCTGAATAAATTCGAGTAGTCATGGATACACTACAGAATAATCAAGAGAATTCTTAAAGAAACACCGTACATGTTCAGATAATGATAGAAATTGAGTGACCAAGGTAGAGGGGAGAAAGTCAATTCTCACTGGGAAGATCAAAAGAACGCACAACCAACAACTTACTGGGACACTGAGCTTATATACTTTTAGATGTCTGACACAACCAACAACTGACTGGGACACTGAGTTTATATACTTTTAGATGTCTGCCACAACCAACAACTGACTGGGACACTGAGCTTATATACTTTTAGATGTCTGACGAAATTGCACGCAGAGAAATTATAGAAATGTCTCTTGCGGAGTGATGCTGGTTCCTAATCAAGAATCAAGAATCTGTCATTTACGATTTAAACCGGCAACTCCACAAAAAAACTCATCGCGATCCCAAAAAGAACCAATGGATTATGAATCACAGACTTAAAGTGATCATTCCATGCCCAACCTGTATAAGGGTTTTTGGGGCTACCATAGAGTTGTCGAAACCCTTCAAACTAATAGACAAGGACATTCCTCTAAATGAATTTTATGAAGTGGGTACAACAAATGGCCACATGACTTGTGATGCGCGAACAATAACAACTGCACTAATACAGATCTGATTTGATTTGTGAATATCATTTCTCTTACACAGATCTGATGTTCTTTGTGAATCTCATTTCTCTTGTGCAGATCTGATATGCTTTGTGAATCTCATTTCTCCTGTGCTTATCTGATATGCTTTGTGAATCTAATTTCTCTTGAGCAGATCTGATTTGCTTTGTGAATCTCATTTCTCTTGTGCAGATCTGATATGCTTCGTGAATCTCATTTTATACAGATTTTATTTTTGATTCCTGATTAGAAACCAGTATGACTGCACAAGGGACATTCCCATAATTGTTCAGCTTGCCATTCCGTCAGTCGTTAAAAATTATATAAGATCAGTGTCCCAGTCGGTAGTGGGTGCCAGTCAAGACGCACTTTCACCCCTCTCTCCTGGTATACTTCTATCATTTCTATCATGATATCATTTCTATCATTCTCTGAATATGTACATTGTCTTTTTCAGCATCTTCTTCATCATTCTGTGATGTATCCATGACTATCCGAATTAATGCAGCTAGGTCTCTTCTCACGACTGCCATCCACTATAGCTTTAACCGCCAATGTATCAGCTCTTCCGCTGCCATTGACTCCCTCGTGAACAGAACACTAGTTTCATGTGATGCTCTGGGCGTTGTTGAGAAGAGTGTCCCACTCGTTTCTTGTCTTGCATATTCCTATCTTGAGGGGCATACTCTGGGAGTCTGTTAGACTCACTATATGTGTTGGTGTTTGCATCGTCAACCAAGTCAGACCCGCTGTTACTGCCTCTATCTCCATTCCCATGCTCGATGTTGTGGTGGGATAGACAGCTGATTTTTTTCACCACCATCTTGCCATTTGTGTATGTGATGAAACCCAAACCTTCATTTGTTTGTTTCTCTTGCTAATGTGCCATTAGTGTCAATAGTTATATCACGCGTTATTGAGTACCGTACATGGAGTTCTTGTATAATTTCCCCTGTCTTATATAATGCAGCCAAATCACGGCACTCTCTTCCTAGCTGGTATCACAACACTGGTCCACGGCCTTCTCTCTCTTTATTTACTTCCATCCTTTCACACTCTCCTCCTACCTCTTCTAGTGCACAGACTCTGAGTCTGGTAGTATGCATATAGTATCTGATGATGTTAACGTTATGTCATATGCGTGCAGGTAAACAATAATTACCTGATCACACCTGAATACCTGATGATACCTATAATTTGTGTATTTCATGTGGGTGGTCTTGTTAGTAATTTATATTGAAGTTCAACTCAAACTTCTCAGATGACGTCAAAGGAAAAAAGTTATATCCAGGAGGTTATATAGAGGACTGTCTTGCGCAATAGAAACATCTCTATCATGTTGTACAGGTGAACTATGTAATGGTATTTCTTTGTTCATATAACGTAGATTTGACGAACATATGGGAAACACTTGATCGTAGGTAATATGGTCAATATTTCTAACCTTACTGCCACCAAAATGTCTTTCTTCTTCTATTCCTTATACCATGAAGGTCACATATAAGATTTATTACCAGTTTACCATTCAGATCCTAGGGTTAAACCTGGTTTGATCTTATATTGTATTTGTTCAATGTGTTTGCCATTCCCTCGATTAATCGTCTCCGGGACAGGTAGATGTTTAATTCTGTCCGCTCCTATGTTGATGCTGTGTATATTTCCAGTTGATCGTACAACATTGATAATATATTTACGTCTATCGCGTGTGTTCGGCTGATCGATGTCTATCGCCTTGATCTATCTATGGCGTAGTGATCTCTGTCTGTTGTATTGATCTCTGCAAACAGCATTGATCTATGTATTAATTATTGGTCTCTGTATGTTGTATTGATCTTTGCACAATATATTGATCTCTGTATGATGTATAGATCTTTGTATGATGTATTGATATCTGAATGATGTAGGCCTATTGATCACTATATGATGTATTGATTTCTGTATTTTTCATTGAATTCTTAAATCTATATTGATAGTTATATATATATATATATATATATATATATATAATTATATATACATATCGGCAATGCATATTGATCTGTGTAAGTCCTGTTGATTTATGTTTATCGTAAAGATCTACGTACGTTATATTTTTTTGTCGTGCAGGCATGTCAACTTGTCGGATTGCATAATACCATGGTTACTGGTGCGCATCTCGTCCTTGTATCTCCGACTTCAGCACCCGTGCTATCTTGGGCAGAACTGTGGTCCTGCCCGATATTGGTTTGGCCCGAGCAATCTTAGTTTCCAGCCTCTGTTGGCTGGACTAAGCAGAATGTCCACATCAAGGAGTTGCCTCGATGGGGAGGCAACACTGTTGTTGTCAATGCGGTGTATGATTTACTAGACACCATGGATGTATGCAACGTGCTCCCATTCACTTATAATGCATCTATATCGATATATTTCCTCTAGCCTTCATTCAATAAATCGATAAAATCAATCAAAGTTCAAATAACCTTCATCTCATACTTCTTCATTCATTCTGATATCTCTGTTGGCGATGTTGAAGTTAAACGATAATAGTCGATTAAACATCAACAAACTGTAGTTCTCTATTTTTGCTTCGATAATAGCAGATAATAGTTACAAAGAAGATTCAATGTCTTCTTCTTCTGCAGAAGAATAACCAACATGATGCTTCGTGTGTTATCCGCCGGGAAGCATGGAGTACATTCTGCTGATGGTTTATAGAGGAGCTGCGTTCTTGGTGCCTTTCAGGTCCAGTACATCCAATTTTGACATGACTCAATATGTGATATGTTTTAAATATCACAAAGAAATTTAATTGGGATGTTGATGCAGGGTGTTATAAAAGTCACTTAATTCTACTCACGATACATACATGTCAGGTGATCTACTAAAATACCACAGGGTTAAATATATTGTTTTTATCTCTAGCAACTACCAGCGATGCAGCTCTTGTTTCCTGCGATCAGAAGAACGCAGACTAAAAAAAGTGGCACAATGAAAATCCTTTAAAAATAACTGCACACGCTATAAGTCTAATTTATCCAGACCATAACTTCACAATAAGATAAAAGCTAACACGGATCGATATAACCAATATAGACAGCCGTCTTTGGTAGAAAAAAATAGTGCCTTGGCAAGAGGTTTTAATCTCCTACTTAAAAAACAAATACATTTTGTCTAAGAAACAATTATATCTCAAAACACAAGCGTACAGAAACATCCAACTCCATCAACTGTATTATGAATACGACATGACATGAAAGGTATTGTGAGTTATTATCCAGCATAATAACACACGGTTTCCCATAAGTGTTTATCTGCCAGGTCAGTAGTTTGTCAGAAACCGCATGACTAGCAACGCCTACCACATTAAGTAGCTCCTACCGCACTAAGTAGCTATGTCGCCATTCTTCTATCTTCCCAGAACATGAGCAGTGATACCCTACTTCCTGGGTGAACTACGGGAATAAATTGAATTTAAATCCTCGAATAAATGAATTGATTGCTCCCGTGTGTTGCCGATGCCCGACAGGGGAGCAAAGAATAGCAACACTGTTTACCTTCCATGCATGTCGTAAAATGCGACTAAGGAGGTTATGGGATGGAGTTGGTTGTCCCATCCCATATAGGGTCAGTGACTCAAAGACATGCTGAAGTCGGATGTGTCAGGCCGAAATGAGCAGATATCGCAGCAATGCTGTAAACCATGACACAATGCATTCCGTTCTCCGGACTACATCCTGCTAATCTGCAGGAGTTTGAGAATGAACGAAGAAGAAGACGAATGAATTGGTTGGAAACCCTGGTTTGCCGGTCTATGAAAAACTTGAAAAATATTTTTAAAAATATCAACTCAAGCTAAGGAACGTTGGGCCGATCTATGATCGCTAGCAGAAGAGATCGTTGTGTCTGTGTGTGTAACATAAACTGTAGCATTACTGTAAGATTAAACCGTGACCGATGATCAGTATAGAAGCCCTGTTCATTAAATGAATGTTGGACCCCATCTGTGATTATTGTTTGACTTTCAGTTGGTTACTATTTATATACTTGGAAATATGCCGAAGAATGATGTGTCGGACCATTGTCGCAAATAAAACGAGGACACAACGCATTTCCATTCTCTGGATTTCATGCTGGAAATCTAGTAAGACAATGATCCTGTTAAAAGAGAGATCCAGCGGGAGTTTGAGAATGAACGCTGAAGAAGTAGAATATACTTATTGGAATCAAATGTCAAAAATAATCAACGCGATTCCAAGTATATAAATTTAACCAACTATAAGCCAAACAATAATGAAAACATTAAACATTAAATTAAACACTTAATGAATGAGCTCCAACTTCAATTAGCGAACAGATCTTCTATAACTGCCGATGGTCTCGCAATGAATATTGCGGTAGCCAACATTGCTAGTGACATCAGTAATTAAAAATGACCGCACAGCATAAGCAAGGCATTTAACTTTATACATGAACACAATTCAAGTACTGAACTCACCCTCACGGCAAAATCTATGGTCTTGTGTAGTCTGTTTATATGTCCTGTCTTTTCAATATTGATGCTTTCGCTGCAATTTTCGTCATCCGACAATTCAGACGCCATGTCGCATATAAATAATAAACTAAATTATTAAAAAACACATTCAAATTTCGTTATAACAATGCAAAAACTATCGCGGAAATACACCCCCCATTTCTATATAAAGTTTATGGCAGACGACAAAATGCTATCAAGATGGCTTAGTGTGCGTTCTCTACAGGTACTACAGGCACGAAGTTGCACCCGTGCTTGGGGTGCATGTGTTATTTGAGATTGCCGTGCACAAGTTTACCGATATTGTATTATTAAAGTACTATCACTGAAAAATAGTGATAACAGAAATGACATGTCTACGAATAAAAGAATACACGGAGTGTCATGGTTTGGTCATCTGGGAATAATGCCGTGTGATTCATTAGTTTATAAAGCATATATTAGGAGATGAGAAGCAGAAAGAAAAGCCAGGGGTAGACCTAGAGTACGCTGGATCGACAACATCAAAGAGGCATTATACGAACACCAAATAACATTATCTGAAGCTATCAGAAAAGCGAGAACAAGAACATTGTATCTTCCTCGACACCCGTAAAGGGTAAAAGAGGAAGGAAAGAAGAAGAAGACTCAGAGTGTCATTAAGAGATAGAATTAGAAACGATAACATAACATCAGACATAACCAAAACAATACCAGTATTGGAACACATCAAAAGACAACAGATCAAGTGGTTTTCACACGCTTCCAGGCTACCTACAGGCAGCATGCCACAAATGGCCATGACACATAGACATAACGGCTATAAAGTCAGAGGCAGACCATGTAAAAGATGGATGAAAGAAGCCACAGGAACTTACAAACAGCACACAGACAGGAAGGGCATCTCCAGAGAACTCTTCTACCCCTGACGCCGCAAGGCAAACAAGAGCCACATCGTATAGATAGACAGATAGATAGATTCAACCTTACATTGTAACTTGTGGTTAATTGTTGGTTCATCCTCATCATCATCAGGTAGCATATCCAGAACAGGATATTTCAGTCATCACAGCCTTTAGAAACTTCTGTCGATCTTAAGCCAGTCTTCCTGCTTCTGTTACGGTCATGTTCAGGTGGTCTTTAATGTCTTGTGCCCATCGTCTTATTGGTCCGCCTCTTGTTCGTCTCCCTGACATCATCCCCTCATTATAGTCTTCTCTAGGCTGTCATGACATTTGATATGGCCAAAATCTGTCATGTGACGTATTCTTTTCAGAATGTTGTCTTCCCTATGAACTCTCTGAACCCCCTTCTGACGGGCGATGCATTTTCCAACGATGTATTCATGTTATCTTTAATGTCGTCAATCCATAGTCTTCTTGGTCTGCTCCTTCTCTTCTTTCCAGGTATTATGTCCTCCATTATTTGTCTTTCTAAGCAGCTGTGTCTCTTTATATGACCAAACAGGTGTAGTTTTCTTTTTGCTATTGTGTTTAGTAACCAACACTCTGGAATCTTCAATGTTTTAATAATATCTGAGTTTCTCGTTTTTTTCCTTCCATGATATTCTAAGTAATGGTGGAAATATTGTAGTTTTCTAGAAAGAAGCATGCTGTTTAGCCAGTTTTCTAGAAAGAATGTATGCTGTTTAGCCAGTTTTCTAGAAAGAATGTATGCTGTTTAGCCAGTTTTCTAGAAAGAATGTATGCAATATATATAATATACATATAATAACCTTTGGTAAAAATTTTACTTCATTTTGCATTTCTTGCTTATTCGTTTGGTTACTGCGGAACTGTCCATTTTGTCGGTTAACCTCCGATATTTGGGTTATTTATACTATTATATATATGGCTCGAAACTGTGGTTACCATTTCAACAATCATATCCACGGTAGTGGAGCACTGGACATGTCCACATCGATGCTGATATCGTTGCTTCAGTAAATGTCTTAGTGTATAGCGGGTGATGGTTCGGGTTCTATGTTGGTTCAGTTCTTTTTTTTTTAGAATTTGTTAGGTTTTTTCCTACGGGCCACGCAGATCCTCACTCCTAAATCGCGGATTATTGACATTCACACAAGCTCATTATCACAAAATACTCTGATTGTGCACACGATGAGCGCTGAGTATGTCTAAGCAAGGAGTATTCCTACGAGACTAAGAATCGCTTCATGTACACCATGGGCTCCTTAAAACTTGCTCCGACAGTGAGACTTCACTCCTTAAAACTTGCTCCGACAGTGAGACTTCACTCCTTAATACTTGCTCCGACAGTGAGGGCTACATATCATTGTCTTACTTGTACTCTATTCCCGTGATCTCGTCAACTGCGTTAGTTCTCAAACTCCTACAGATTAGCATAATGCAGTCCGGAGAACTAAATATGTTGTGTTATGGTTAACAACTTTGCTGCGATAGCTGCGTTTTTCGGCCTGACACATACAACTTCAGCATGACTTCTGAGTCATTTTAACCTTCTATGGGGTGTAACGGCAAAATTCAACCCCGACACATCCTCAATCGCCTTTTACGACGTACATGTGCGAATTGAGAGTGAGAATAGGCATTGTACGCAAAGAACACTTCACGAAAATTTTACAAAAAACACTCGACCAACACAGACCATGAACACTGGGCCAACACAGACCATGAACACTGGACCAACACAGATCAGGAAACATCAGTTGCTACACCCTTAGATATAGACCTACACATAAGCAGAGATCTAAGTACCTATGGATATGTCTGAAGATGATAACCAACACACCTAATCATAAACCTAAACCTAGGCCAAACGACTTATTGGTCGATGATAACGATTTGTTAGTCGAAACATCGATACATTGAATGTGTTCAATGTAAAATTACATTTTAACTACACTCAACTACATTTTGTGTTTTGGTTGGAGGTGATATAACAAACAAGACAACAATATAGGCCCTAAAAAAAGATAACTTCAACTGTTAGAATATGTTAATGATCAAACATCCTGCTGTAACCAAAGTGGACTTTCACAAAAAATTGAAAATAATGTTCTTTGCAAAAATGAGAATTTCCTCAAACTTCAATTCTAACCAGAAAAAAATATCATTTGAAAGTGCACTCCCTCCAAGTACCCGTGAATAATAACAACAAAGACACATTCATTACACTAGAACGAGCACCAATTCTGATGTACAAGTGCATTTGTTAGTTAATTGAAATTTAAAGATGCCAAATGAAGTCAGTGTTTTATTTCTTCTTTCCGAGACTGAAATGAAAAGCTTATTATGCACACAGCGTGACAATAACTTTGGGCAGCAGAATGTCTTTATGAGCCATAAAATCTCCCACAGAATGAATACGCAAAGAAACAAAGATTGTGATATTTTCTCGTAAATGTCAAGGCTGGAAGAAACTCTTTAACATTAGCTATATTATAGAACAGGCCACTAGAAAACTCCATGAAACTCTCTATCGTCTATGGTCTGTCACCAGGTGAATGATGGCTGATAGTACACACAACTCTTTGTCTCCGTGCGGTTTTCCTGCTATGCCGAACACGATAGTAAATTCATATTAAAATGTAGATTTGAGCGGCTTTTCGGCATTGTTGGTCTCCAAAATGTAGATATTAGCGGCTCGGTGGATATAAAAAGTTAACTTAACTCGTTGTAGCTTCGGTTGCCATTACATGGCCAAATGTGTCCCTTAGGTTGCGTTGAATCCATGTTTGTTCATTGTTTTCTTGGTCTAAATTTGGTTTTAAGTTCCGTATTTTTGGTTTTATACTGATATTGGCATTTAGTGTGGGTTCATCAGCATTAGGTGATCAAACCAATTTACTTGCTGTAATTTCGATATGATCAATAAATGATATTATACCTATTTTCATAATTTCTTATTTTATCGAGTTTAGTAATTATTGCAGATTTTCTCAGACATTTCATTTCACATGTAACCAGTTTCCTTTGTTATGAGATTGTTAAAGACCATTTTTGACATTGGTAGCAGTGTAGGCCTGTTTTTTTTTCTTTTTATTTCTTGATCTTTGACTCCTTAACGGGAGAAATACAGCATTAAAGAAATACAGTGAATTCAGCACGTGAGTAGGGTTTAAATGCGATGAATTCAGTGATAAGTAGGGTTTCATCTTCTACGGCGTTTATTCTCACACTGGGATCTCTCTTGTAGCAGGAACATGGTCCTACTAGATTTCCAGCAGGATGTAGTCCAGAATAGAAATGCTATGTTTTATTTGCGCCAATGCCCCGACACATCCGTCTTTGGCAGGGGGTACGGATTAAATTAAGTGAATTCAGTGCTCGGGTTGGCACATATGTACTCCGTCTCTGGAGGAATCTCCGACAAAAATGTGCTGAGTAATTCACACTTTATATATTTCAAAACACTTAAATAATATATGTGCACAACCGTGACCATTGACATATAAGACATGTGGACTGAATGGGATAACCATGCTTCTAACGTGATGTATTTGACTTTTTACATGATTTTCATTAACTGTCGGTACAAAGTGACCAATAAAACCACGGAAAGTGTCAAATGCGCCACTTTATAATGTTTCCCGATGAGCCACCAGGACTGTGTATTTGACGAAAGACACGGCATAGCCTTTAAAATTGTTGTTAAATAGGGAATGTTGTTATACACGTATGCGCTATCAATGAATTTCACTGTAGCTAGATAGATGTCAGATCGATCATTGTGGCAAATTACAGAAACATCTATAGATGTCAGATCGATCATTGTGGCAAACTACAGAAACATCTATAGATGTCAGATCATCTTGGCAAACTACAGAAACATCTATAGATGTCAGATCATCATGACAAACTACAGAAACATCTATAGATGTCAGATCATCTTGACAAACTACAGAAACATCTATAGATGTCCGATCATCTTGACAAACTACAGAAACATCTATAGATGTCAGATCATCATGACAAACTACAGGACGATCTATAGATGTCCGATCATCTTGACAAACTACAGAAACATCTATATGTGCTCCTATCTCGTGTTGAATATGTTTCTCAGAATGTTGTCACTGAGTTTCGCTTGTGTCGGTTGATAACTCTTATTGTGATTCATATATGTCACCACAAATGTAGATGGGGGTGGGGGTTTAAACTCCCTTCCTCTTGCAAATCTCAACATGACTTTTAATAATAGGAACTTAACCACAATCCAACAACCTCCCCCTCCCAATCCCTTAGCGATTTTTCACAAAAGTTCATCAAATTTTCATCAAAAGGAGAATTGACACATGAAAATGACAGAATTGACATGAAAAAGGACATATGACCTTTTTTTATCCTTGAAGGAAACATAACTACAGTCCTGTATGTCACTTGATTTTTGCAACAGTCCCAGGTCCTTTCATCTAGCCATAGACAGTAGGTTTGCAACATTCCCAGGTCCTTTTATCTAGCCATTGACCGTAGGTTTGCAACACTCCCAGGACCTGTATTCTAGACATAGACAGAGTAGGTCGACTAGTAGCAGAGTGACACAAACCTGATACATTCAAGAAGCATTGACTACCCGCAGTGTGGCACAAACTTGTTGTTGTTCGTCCATCACAAGTGATGATGACCACTTGTTACATCCACTTTTGAAAATTCAATTTGAGTTACGTCCTTGATTATGAGTTCGTAGATGGCTAATGAGCCCTATTCGAGCTGCAAATGTACTTGGACAGTTCGGACATGGAATGACCACTGTAGACGGATCTTGGTCTATCTGTGACTTTCTAGCTGCTCTCCGCTGTTGAGCTGCTGCATTTCTCTTCTTTTCACAAGATGATGCGCTCTTTTTTATTTTAGAACGTCATGTAGATCTATTTTGTTCAAGTTTCCCATGTATCGTGGTCTATTTCAAAGGCTTTCAGTGAGTTCTTTAACGAGTCCTTGTAGCGCTTCTCTAGGCCACCTTGAGATCGTGTGCCCTTCTCCAGCTCACCATAGAGAAGTATCTTTGGCAGATGATGGTCTGGCATACGCACCAAATGACATGCCTAACGAATCTGTGTCTGCATCAGGATCGTGTCAATGCTGGGGATACCAGCTCTATCAAGGACAGTGGTGTCCTTGATACAAACATGATACATTCATGAAGCATCAATGACCAGCAGTGTGACACAAACCTGATACATTCATGAAGCATCAATGACCAGCAGTGTGACACAAACTGTTGTTACTGGCTTGGTCAGCGGCATCCCTGATGTCACTTGTACCTAGTCTTCTAAACACGTGTCCAACAATGTCCTAGAATATTTTCTACAAAGCAAATGCACACAGGTTACACAGATATGTCTGCATCTGGGACTGTCTTAATGTATCTCACTATTTGGTCTATCAGTACTAATGGATAGTTCAATATCAAAGTTTATCAAATTCACACATCTAATGTCACACACTACACAAGATGATACCAACATCACACAATTCAAACATCCACTTGTTTATTTGATTAAATCAATAAATAAATAAGTTGCATTTCTGAAGTCATCTGTAAAATAACAGGATAAACTCGAGTGTATATGGAAAAAGAAAAAACAGAATATAAAGAAACATTAATAAAAAAGAAAATCAAGTAAGCCACTTAAAAGCAGCCCAAGATGTCATTCATGTGTAACCATGGACCAAATTGTCACTCATGTGTGACCATGGACCAAGGTGTCACTCATGTGTGACAATTGACCACATTGTCACTCATGTGCAACCATGGACCAAGTTGTCATTCATGTGACCATTGACCAAATTGTTACTCATGTGCGACCATGGACCAAGTTGTAGCTCATAGACCAAGTTGTGACTAATGTGTAACCATGGACGAAGTTGTTATCCATGTGCAACCATCAACATAGTTGTCACTCATGTGCAACCATGGACCAAATTGTCACTCATGTGCGACTATGGCCCAAATTGTCATTCATGTGTAACCATGGACCAAATTGTCACTCGTGCGACTATGGCCCAAATTGTCATTCATGTGACCATTGACACTCATGTGCGACCATGGACCAAGGTGGCCTCTTTATAGTATATATTTCCAGAACTAATGAAAAAATAATGGCTTTCAAGCAAAATGTATAAAACGTTTAGAAAAATTCATACAAAATTCATGTGGTTTTTATTTATTTCATAGAATGTATTATTTACTGATTCTGCATGTAATTATTTTGTAAAGTTTGGAAGGAATTATTTTTAGCTCTGAAAACTTGTGCACACACATATAGTCTCTCTTAGGTCAGTTATATATGTCATGTCAGCACAACATGCAAACATATATGTCATGTCATCACAACATCCAAACATATGTCATGTCATCACAACATCCAAACATATATGTCATGTCAGCACTGGATTATCCTGCTACACGAGAGATCTGGTGGGAGTTTTAGAACTAATGCAAAAAACACAAACAACAAATTTCTAGGTAACGTTTAAAAATGTCTAGACAACACTTTGCACTTTCTAGACAATTTTTTTGAATTGTCTAGACACCGTTTTACATATTCCAGACGACTAGCAATCAAAATTCGTTGTCTGGTGGTAGAGAAGTCATACATACACAACTGGTCAAACTTGTTTCAAAAGCCACTATACTGGTGATCGAAATCCACTGTACTGGCGATCAAAAGCCACTGTACTGGCGATCAAAAGCCACTATACTGACAATGAGATTCAATTAATTAGTTGTGACTAAAACTCAACAATAAAAACTATTGTAGACATTTTCTAGGTAACAGTCAATAACAATGTACTAACACCTCAACCTCCCAAAATTTTTAGCTGATTTCTCCTTTGATGTCTTTCAAGACTCATCATCATCATCCTCATCATCCTCTTCTGAATAATCTGCAGCATCATACATTGACTACAGAAGAAACAAACAGCAAATGTAGATTTTATACCACAATAAATCCAGCTTGTGTAATAGTTTATGTTGTTAAATGTCTGCAGTCTAGTCTATATGTGACTTAACTATTATATTTACAGCTTCTTCTCTATTTTGTATTTATCTTGAGAAAGACTAAATGTTGATTTGGTCAGTTTTGTATACTGTCATCTATATTTTTCGCATCTGTTAGTCGTTTTTGTGAACAGTAAAGCTCACCGCCTTGTGCTCTTGGTAAAAATACCTTGGTTGTCATACAGTTTTACTGCAGTCCCACTTATTACTACCGGGTAGTTTATGTACAGGAATGTTCAGAGACAAAAACATTACTTGCGTTGACTCTGGTGTCTACATACCTGCAGGCATTTTATCTAAGAGACACTTGAGTTTTTGGGATGCTGATAATGTTTCTCGCTATTATTTCCCCACTAAGAAGGTTGGTGGAGTCAGTGTTTGCCTCATTTCAACCATTCCTTCTCCTCATACTCCACTGGGACTGTCATATGTGAGCACTCAAATCATTTTTTATGTAGGTTTTTGTAATGTTGAATGTGCGCTGAGGTGGTCGGTGTGGCGTATCTTTTATTAGGGTTTACAAACTGCTTGAGGATTGCTAACCCATTCTGCCTATGCCAGCAGGGCACAGATGCTGGAGATGAGCAGGTAGGTCTTGGATGCCTGCAGTACTAAGACTGACATCATCAGAGTGCCTGGTTTGTAGAATGCTCCTCATTACATGATGTTTGCCGAATCAGGACTTAAGGCTTCTACATGTGTCACAGTTAGTGTTGGGCAGGAATTGCCTGAACATGTGTCACAGTTAGTGTTGGGCAGGAATTGCCTGAACATGTTCCACAGTTAGTGTTGGGCAGGAATTGCCTGAACATGTGTCACAGTTAGTGTTGGGCAGGGATTGCCTGAACATGTGTCACAGTTAGTGTTGGGCAGGAATTGCCTGAACATTTGTCACAGTTAGTGTTGGGCAGGAATTGCCTGAACATGTGCCAAAAAATACGCTTAAACAAGACACTACATGAGCCAAGATGTCCTCTGATACTTGATATGGAAATACACACTAAACAGCACCACCTTATTGATCCTAATTTCTCCACTGCCAGGTAACCACCTCCGTGATCGTGGTTTGCAACACAAGGGCATCCTGTCTGTCATAATTCTCCACAATATTTTGTGTATCAATTGTCACTTCTGCTTGTTTCTCTCACTTTGTGGGGAAACTTACAATTGTCTGTCTTTGGCCATTTTGGTTGCATTGGACATCGCAAGCCTGTGTCTCTTTAAGGTTTATTTGATTGTCTCCACCCATCTAGTTCTTGGTCTTATTCATATCTTGAAGCCTGATTTTCTGCTGTTGTATGAATGAAGGGCTGGTTGTGATGGTTCCATTCTCATGATGTGGTCACACCAACTGGTTTGCTGTCTCGTGATGTAGTCTTGACATGAGACGGCCTTTATTTCTTTCCTTGTATCTTCATTTTCTCCATCTGTCTCTTCTGGTGACATTTGTAGCTTTCCTTAAACATCTCATTTCACACCGGAGTTCAGGTTTTTGAAAACATATGTTATAGACATTTGTTAAGAATTAGTTATATATATATATATAATACAAGAATAATATATTTGTCCGGCATAATAAACTAACTGCAGGTCATCAGGAACCACTTTTGGCTATGGTAAAGCAGCGAAAATATATTTGGTTTGGACATGTAGCGAAATATCACTCCATTCTAAAATTATTTCTCAAAGAACAGTCAAGAGTGGAAGGAGGGTAAGACAGAGAAAATACAGGATTGATAACATCAAGAAATGGTCAGGGTAGGATTTTTCTACACCTCTGAATAGTTGAGGACAGAGATATTTAGATCATTTTTTTGCGATCTTTTGTTTCTGGTGTTTTGAGTCCACAGATCTTGCATATCTAGTGTGGCCTGTGTGTTATCGTATGTAAGAGTGGTGTGATATTGAAAAGTACCAGTAGTCTGTATGTTATTTCTTTGTTTTAGGTGTTGTTTGTGTACGGTACAGGTTGGTAATTATTTTTAAACATAGAAGGAATGCCAGGACTCACGATCAATGGGAAAATAATAAACAACCTGAGACATGCAGATGACACTGTTGTTTGAGCAGGAAGTCAACATCAACTATATATATAAACATCCAATAAACAAATGTCATAATAATCAACAATGACACAGAAGAACAAGAGCTAATCATAAAAATACATGCACAGAAACTACAAGAAGCAGAACACTATCAATATCATGGACACATAGTCACAAATGACGGCAGATGTTAAACAGAAATTAAAAGGAGAATAGGAATGGCTAAAAGTAGCTTCAATGACATGAGGAAATTATTAATATGTAAACAAATTACAAACAAGTTCAAAATGAGAATGATAAAATGCTACATCTATTCTATATTAATGTCTGAATAATCATCATCATCACTTGATGATGATGTCGATAAGAATTACAGAATAATCTGTTTGAAAGCATGCAGAGCCCCGTTTGATTCTGTTGATAAGTGATGAGTTGTTCATATCCCTTGAGATATTGGATACATCTCAAGGGTGGTAGAGTACCCATTGAGTGGTCCTGTGTATTGTTTCAAGTGGGTCATGTTCACGAACAGTGGATTGAGGCCTTGAGAAAGGTGAGTTTGAAAGAAGCTACATTTATTTTTGTGCTAAGACGTGGGTGTTCGAGGCAATGAAAGAGCAGATCAACTGGCATCATGCGCGATTGTGGCACAGGGTGATGGGGCAATGGATCGAGCTGACGTTTTGAACTCCATAAGAGATATTTTTTAATATGAGAGTGAGACTAGCGTGGATGATGATTCCTTTTCAATATCAAGGATTTTTAAGATTCCTTTTCAATATCAAGGATTTTTAAAGATCAGGGTTTGATATGCGGTGTTGCTAAAAGTGAACATTTTGGAGAGGGCAGAGGAATTATGGTCAACCAGCATAGGACCGGCACTGTCAGCAGAAGTGTAATGGCAGATACAACCTTGGAGAGATCAGAGCAAATATGGATGTGTCCAGTTTGCAGTGATAGTGATCTGACAAATAACTCAGAACTTCCTGCACTGTTTGAGTGTTGAATTCTGTTATTTTATTCATTTTGAAATAAGTGAATTTACATTCACATCAAAAATTATTTTATTAAATTTTACAGAAGAATTAGTTTAGGGTAATTTTGTGAAGCTGGATTCGTACAACAATAGGTATAGCAATGCTTAAAAGTTGCAGGTGTTCCACTATATAATATACTAAATTAGTTAAGTAGAAAATTGAAGCAGAAGTGAAGGTATATACAGACTATATGTAGATACATTTTGAGCTAACAGTTTAGAAATTAAAATCGTTATACTGTGTATTCTCAATCATCAATTTCTGCGTAAATGTATTTTAGATGTTCTTATATCAGTTGTTTCCCTTACATCAATGATTTATTTTCTTCTAATATTCTTTAAATTATGTCCCCTTTAGTGTTTTTTTTTTGCTGTAAATTTTGAAAGCACTGCTCATAGTTGACAGCATTTATGTTAGTCATCTCTTCTTGATTTTATGTAAACTGCATAACTTAGGGCACAATGTATTATGAAACAAAAGATCTGGTTTCTAGGGTTTTATATCACTCAGAAAGTACATTAGCATTATCATGGGAAGACAATGTGTAGGCCTAATATAAAACATTATTAAATAACATAGCCAGATGTGTAATTATTTACAAGGTCCACTTCAATACACACATCATATCTTTGTTACCTCTAATATTTTATGGTAGTGTGTCCTGATATAACCTAACTGGACTTTATTGTCCGCTGGTTGAAAGAGGCATGCCTCTCTAAAAGAGGCAAACTCATTAACTACCTACCTACCGGTAGCAGCCTACCAGACATTGCAGCTGTCACGATCTGAGCTCTAAGATAAACTTACAGGTGTATTGATCAAAATACAAAAGCCACGCTGAACCCACACCTGAACATATTCTTAATGCGGTATCGTTAAACATGATCACGAAGAAACCATCATCAATATGGAGCTGGTGTTTATTGAGGGTATATTTCCGTATGCAGTATTGTTGCAGATATTTGAATTATTGATGGCCCTGCTGGCACAGGCTTCCAAGGCATACTACTCGCTGATCTCTGGATTCATTGATGGCCCTGCTGGCATAGGCTCAGACGGGTTAGCAACATTCGCAGGTTTGCAAACCTCAATAAATGGTACACTAAACTGACCATCTTAGTGCACATTCAACATTTGCAGGTTTGCAAACCTCAATATGGCAAACTATTTGAGAGGTATAAACAACAATTTAGGTATTAGGTCTGTTGATTATCATCTTCGCACACCGGACACATCTGTAGGTGCTCTGATTTCCGCTTTAGTAAATCTCTCAGGGTATAACGGCTGATGGTTCCGGTTCTATGTTGGTTTACTACTCTTTTTGAAATCTTTGTCAGGAGTTCCCTGCGGGCCATGCCCATCTTCACTCCCAATTCTTGCATTCTCGATATTGACTCATGCTCATTCATCTCAAAATTCTCTGAACTCACAAATAGCAATGAGTGTGTCACTCTGTCCATATGCTGTCTGTTGTGGTGGTGAGGCTAGCTAATTGATCAGCCTGTTTGTTTTCCTCTATGCCCGCATGTCTGGGGACAAAGATAAGTGTGAGTTTTCGCAGTGATGTCCGAATTTTAGCTCTCTCTATGACTCTGCCCATTCCCTAAGTACATCACTTGTTTTGACTTTGTGAATCATGTTCAGTGAGTCACCTAGTATGCACGCATGGGAATAGGCTTGCGATTCCAGCCAGTAAAGTGCCTGCAACATCAAAACAACAATTAGCTATCCTGATTGAACACGAGGAGAACTAACGGTTAAAAGGAGTCATACACTGGCTTCCGCCAATTTTCTTAAAGCATGGCATAGATATAATATAATAGGGTGAACCATTATTGGTGATTATGAAGCATTTCTTATATGAAATTTCTCAGAATAGTTGACCTTTCTATACAAACATGGCAGGTAAAATAATCCCCTATTTCACTACTAAAGGGAGCAGAAGAAAATGACAGACAGGTGTGAATCATCCTTCCCAGAAGACACACCATTTTCTACCTGCTGGGAAGATAACCAGGAAGATAAACAAGAAAAATAACAAAACAGTAAAGCCAAAGCTGACACAGCACAAACCTGCAGCCACAAAACAGAGGCAACAGATCACAGTAGCAGCAACCACATCATCAAAGTCGACAGACGTTATAAAAACTCCAGCTATTACAACAGCTGCAGCATTAAGACCAATAACAGCTGCAGCATTAAGACCAACCACTGCAACAAATGATGTCACATTAGACTCAAAGGAATGTTTGCATTGAAGTTGGACATTCACGGAAATGACAGCACACAAAATGTGCCACAAATTCCTGTGTGTCCACTCTGCCATAGATGATAAAAATCAATAACAATGACAGCAAAGAGGCAGGATTAGTCTCGTGTGCAATTGGGTACAGAAACAACAAATGACACATATCAAAAAGCACACATCAACAACAACAGTGTCAAAAACATACACACAATAAGACTTTCCACTACCCCATGGAGAGTTCCTAAGAATAAAATGGCACCCACAAAATAGTCTTGTGTCGTTAGGTGGAATTTTTCTAATAGACCATATTATCACTTCTTTAATTTGTGAATTAAGAACTATACAGTTTTTCCATATATTTATTGCTAAACAGACTTCTGATGTTATGTAGATGACATTTTTCATATATTTATACTGTTTCATTCAAGTCATAATTTATCTCTCTGTGCTTGCAAAGTACCATATGATCATGTACTGTGTACTGGTTTGTGCTCATATTATATGATTGTATAGAGTGCACTGGTTCATGCATTGTACAATGTATATTTTTTTGCATATGGGAGTTATTCTTTGTTTTAATAACATGTTTCAACAGGGAACACTCAATGGTAGAAGAAGCAGAGAAGGACAAAGAAAATCATGGGCAGACAACATTAAAGACTGGAAAGGTCAAAATTTGTCCACACTCATCTGCATTACTGAAGACAGAAATCACTTTAGTTCTGTGAGCAAATACATCCAATGTAGTACCCCTACAACCCTGAGTGTGTGTGTGTGTGTTGAAGCATCCAATGTATTACCCCTACAATCCTGAGTGTGTGTGTGTTGAAGCATCCAATGTAGTACCCCTACAACCCTGAGTGTGTGTGTGTTGAAGCATCCAATGTATTACCCCTACAATCCTGAGTGTGTGTGTGTTGAAGCATCCAACATCCAATGTAGTACCCCTACAACCCTGAGTGTGTGTGTATGTTGAAGCATCCAATGTATTACCCCTACAACCCTGAGTGTGTGTGTGTGTGTTGAAGCATCCAATGTATTACCCCTACAAGGCTGACTGTGTATGTGTTAATACATCCAATGTAGTTTTATAGATATGGATATATGGGTATGGAATACAAATACTCACATTTTCTATGGAAGAGCGAGGAGGTTGATGGTAGGCAGGAGTCCCAGCAGTCAGTTGTTGTGAACTTGGTAATGCTTGTGGTAAATCTTGACCACCTGATTGCAGAAGTGCAGCTCGGAAATACTGTGATTTAAGATTGAATATAGTTTGTAAGCAAAACTTATTTTGTCTGCCCGCAAAACTTATTTTTTCTGCCCTCAAAACTTATTTTGTCTGCTCACAAAACTTATTTTGTCTGCCCACAAAACTTATTTTGTCTGCCCGCAAAACTTGAAATGCAGCAATTTAAAATGTAAAAAGAACATGAAAATATATTGAAAAGTATTTAATTATGTAAACAAAAAATAATACTAGTTGACACAACATTAAAAATGTAAGAACATATTACTAAATAACACAGGATATAACATTGTCAGATCAACATGACAGAAACAGCACTATACTGATGACAACATGGACTACTGTCTTGAAAGTATTAAATGTCACATCTGAAAGTGTAAGCACAAAAATACGGATAATGTAGCTTACATCCATGTCAGCTTCTGTTTCAATTTGCTGGGCGGCCTCGTAGCAGTTAGACAAGTATTTGAGAGCTCGAGCATGAAACAGCATTTCAATCTGAACAAACTCACTAAGTACAATCTGTAATGGAAAACACTTTGATTACTGCAAAGTCAGATGTGTTGGATCAATGGTGTAAATAAAACCAAGACACAAGACACCTCTTTGTCTGGACTACTTCTGCTGGAAATCTGGTAGGACCCATGTCCTGTTACAAAAAAGAGATTCTTGTAGGACCAGTATTCTGTTACAAAAAGAGATTCTTGTAGGACCAGTGTTCTGTTGCAAAAAGAGATTCTTGTAGGACACCACTGTCCTGCTGTAAGAAGAGAGTAATACAAATATACAAAGGAAGAAATAAGAAGTTACAGAATAAATCAGAAGGAAGTAGATGGGATTTTAACCAGGTTCATCCAGCTGAGAGATAGAACGAGTACGGCGAAAAAACCCAGACATACAACATAATTTAACTGATGATAGCCTCATGATGTCAGCAAAATGGGGGATAAATATGCAATAGATGAACATTCGACAAAATGTGGATTGCAGGATTGAATAATGATTGGATTCGTTTTTGGCACATGAAATGCAGTAATACTGTGATGTCTAAGAACATTGGTAACCCCTTCAATCCCTCACGTTCTTCTTGTCTTCCATGTTGTATTCTTTGCTGCTGGCCAATATGGGTTCATTCTCAGTGGATGAACCATTTCAGTATGAAGATTGAACAAGGATGTCTATCTATCAATTTGCTAAACCTTTTGTTGCGATTTAGCATCAGGGGTAGAAGAGTTTTCTGGAGACTGCCCGCTTGTGTGCTGAGTATATTGTGGATTTGTTGCCTCTTATTTCGGTAGTCCATCGTTTTCGTCATTGGCCTCTAGGTCTGCTTTCACTGTATCTGTGAAGAACACAAGATGTATCGGAACAAAATCTGTAGATATCGCAGACTATGACAAGATTTGTAAAATACAAGAAAATGAATAGTACCTTCATATCTGCTAATTTACTTTTTTCAAACTTGTCCACATCAGTCAACAACTGTTCCTCATAGGCAGCTGTTTGTTGCCGCATTCGTTGTAAATCTGCTTGTGCCTACAGATTCAAGATATGCTATCATTTCACACTCAGTAGGACACACTCATTAATGTACATGCAACTGGATGCACTTAGATATTAGCAAAAACATTTAATGTGACACTGGACTCAGTGTGACAGTCAGATCGTTCCACCAACTTGTGCTAACTTGGAAGAGCTTTAATGCAGTTTGTCAAATAGCAGAAGTTGATTATAGTCAAATTGGTACATGTTTAGTTAAAGGGACTGCCTTTTTGCTGAAAGCAAAATGAAATAAATTACAAGAGGCATTCTACGTTCTTCGTTTCGCGCACGTCTGTGTATATGGTAGCAGTTTTAGCACCTGTAATATACGTATTGCCTCTCTATCTGTCGCAGGTAATTAAGAAACTTACGGTAACAATTTTGTGTCCAGAACTGAGTCTGCAATTAGTGATGTCACAAAATTTAACACATTTCGGATCTGCACAAATTTTATAAAAAGTTGGATAGTAGGATGTTTGCCAAACATAAACCTTCCAATTTATGGTAAAATATGTCCAAAAATGTCTCCAAATTTGTAATATATTTGCAAATTGACCAAAGATATACAAATAACCAATGTATAAATTTCATATCCAGTGACATTTAAAAATGACAAAATGTGTGCAATTTGAGCATAAAATTAGTAAATTTTGACTAACCTAGTTTGATTCCCACGTGGAGCATGTCATTTCACAAATCTCTGGCAAGCTTACTGAACTGTCTAACTCAGGGGTGGGCAAACTTTTTTGTACAGAGGGCCACGTTGAAAATTGTAAAGCTATTGGAGGGCCACATATAATATTATGTATATTTTTGTTTAAAATTCTCGGTAAGTAATCAATTAAATATTTTTATTGTAAAGAAAGGTAGTTTAACATAATGTAGATAACTTCTGAAATAAATTACATTTCTAACAGACTTGCACTATAACAGTATATTTTCTAATATGGATAAAAGGTTTTGCAAATATTTTAACAATATTTGAAAAATATTTTGTTGCATACAGTTACAATATGGATACTATAAAGTCGAATTAAAATTCCAATCGATTTCTGCGTAATATTGATATAAAAAAATCATTTCTGACGATCGTTTGTTTATTTTAAAATGTGTCTGAGGGCTGCAAAATATCCATTGGCGGGCCGCATGCGGCCCGCTGGCCATAGTTTGCCCACCCCAGGTCTAACTGGACCTGTTTGTCTATCTGCGTATGTGACTTCAGCACTGTTTGTCTATCTGTGTATGTGACTTCAGCACTGTTTGTCTATCTGTGTATGTTACTTCAGCATACAATATAGTTTGTTTCACTATTCACAGACTATCAGACATGCAAGAATATAGATAATATACAAAACATACTCAGACTTTATCAACATTATGTCTTTCTCAAGATGAATACAGGCAGAGAATAGAGGTACCAAAACTCTCCTAAATCTAACCAGTATTTAGCTATATAGTTTTACTTCAGCAAACAGAGAATAGAGGTACCAAAACTCTACTAAATTTAACCAGTATTTAGCTATAGTTTGATTGAAGTCTGATTTATTTACTAACTACCTTATGTTGTGAGTACCTCATTGGTTATAATGTTTCACTCAAGTCTCACTCATTATTATCAACTGAATGTGGTGCATAAGTCAGAAACTAGTGCTCTCCAGTTTGAGCGATGTGATGCTGCTGCATAGAGGGTTGTAGGGATACCACATTGGAAGCTTCAGCACACAGAGTTCTCCAGCAAATTCTATCCTCAGCGATGCGGATGAGTGTGGCAATATCTTGTCCTGTCCATTCCTTGATGTTGTCGGTCCATGCGTTTATTTGTCCCCCTCTGCTTCTTCCACCCTCAACAGTTCCCTGCAGTATTATTTTTGACAAGGAATCATGTCTGCATACATGTCCGAATCATGCTAATTTTCGTCGTTTCACTATTGAAAGCAATGGTTCCTGAACACCTGCACACATCTCTACTTTATTCTGTGTCATTAGGAACAGTTCCAATAATTGTTGAGAAGTTTGCTAGTTATTCTGTGTCATTAACAACAGTTCCAATAATTGTTGAGAAGAAACTGACTAATCGGAAGGTGTGTTCTCAGTGGGTACCTTGGTTATTGACTGAGATCATAAGGACAAATGAATGGGGTGGAGTTTGAACCATTTGCAGCATTACCATACTGTGGGTGATGCATTTCTGTCTCGAATAGTGAAATGCAATGAATTGTGGTTTCACCATTTTGAACCATGCAGAAAAGCAACCAGCAAGCAGACTGTTGGCAGATTTTAAAGAGACTAGTTTGAACATTAATGATATCGGCTATAAGAACACATGAGGAAACTCAATCACTTTCACACAATTTGTCTCTGGAAAGTTATGAACATCAGATGGCAAGACAAGATTCCAGATACCACTGTTTGTGACAGATCTGGTATCGCTAGTATTGACACTATTCTGATGTAGACACAGATTCATTGGGTAGGTCACCTGGTACATATGCCGTATCATCGCCTGCCAAAGATACTTCTCTATAGTGAATTGCAGATGGGGATATGATCTCAAAGTGCCAAAGAAGTGTGACACTGATTTATTAAAGACCTCCCATTAGCCTTTGAAATAGAACATGATACATGGGAGGAACATACCCAAAAATAGAGCTACATGGTACTCTACAGTCAAAGAAAGTTGCAGTTTCTTGTGACAGCATTTACAGTTGAGTAGCTAGAGAGTCCTGGGTAATCCACTAACCATGTACAGTAGTCATCCCATGAGCGAGCTGTCCAAGGACATTTGCAGCCAGAATAGGGCTTATTTGCCATCTACGAACTCATAATCAAGGGACATAACTCATCAGTGATGACGTCTTCATGCTCCTCGCGTGCTAGTATCGGTGAAGAAGAACAGGAGGATTTAATGCGAACACGCCTTGTAGATTATGCTATTCCACATACCTTTGCCTAGGTTACTGGACTGCAAAAGTTTATTCTAAATATTTCATCATAAAAAACCCCAGAACTCTTCAGGATCCTAGGTTTTCACTCTGGAAATATCAACACAAAAATTTCACCATGTCTTTCTGTTATCAGTTCTTTGTTTGAGTGTAAAGAATCTTAATTCTGTCCAGTCTTTAATATTGTCAATCAATACTTTCCTCCTTCCTCCTCTTCTTCTTCCACCCTCAACTGTTCCCTGCAAGATATTTTTGGAGAGTCGTGCCTCATTACGTGGCCAAACCACACAAGTTTGCGATGTTTACAAGTTTACATACCTTTGACTGAGAACTAGTTAAGGTATTGTATTGAAAACATCTACTAAAATCATTTAAGATGTGCATTATGAGCAAGACTACATACAGTTCACTGAGAAATCATTTCTTAATGCAAGGAGAATATGTTTTTTTAAAAATATAAGCAAGAAGAACAAAATATGGGTTAAAGTTCAGTTTTATGTTAAAAATCAAATTTTGAGAGGCAGGCTTTTAATCAAGATACTAACCATCGCAGAAAGAAACAGGAAATGGCTAGAAAGCACTAAACAAATGCATAATATGAATTAACATATTGGGAAATGTGAATAGCATAATAGAATACAATCTAAATATATTTAGTACTTTGAGAAACACAATAAATTTAGTAAATATAAGGATACAATTTGAGGTGTATTTAATGGACCTTTTTCCTGTAGCTTTCTTAATTTTTCTGTCTGGTTCTTCTCTTTTACCCAGGCATTTTGATTCCCTTTGATGGTGCTCTTATTTGTGGAAAAATAAAAATAATAAAAGATATTTACAAAGTGGTCATCTATACTGCATACTGGCAAATACTTACATGAAATTATCAATGACTTTAATACACATTTTAATACATATATAAGGATTTTCTAGAATATAAAAAGTTTTGATGAGTTGCAGTATAAACTATTGACCTTTACTACACTCAATACATATTACGATATTAAGTAACGTAACTCCTGCATGCTGAATTGTTTTTTGCATAATGATAAAAAAAATGCATTAAAAAAATTGTTTAAATGGCTAACTCACATATTCTTGTCCGACCAATGTACTCTTTCAATAAATTCCTATACCTATCTTACTTCTAATTAAATTTATAAAGTTATTTCATAACCAAAATAAAACACGTAGATGCCAGCTAACAGCAGCATGCCATGATGCAGAGAGATGGTCACATCAGGCAACACAATCAAAATACATTGTCCGGGGCAGAATTTTGAAGATTTAAGGATGGTGACATTTCAAAGACTAGCATCATACTGAGAAAATCTACTGCACAGTACTGGTCACTAACCTTCAATCCAATCTTGACTAGATCTAAGAATATGTTTCAACTCACTTCACACAACGTCATGTAAATTCAATGCACGGTGTCCATACTTAATGTTGCGTTGTTCACTCATGACATTTTTCCATATATATCTTCTTTGAAAATAAAATTATTTCCAATAATTCCTAGTTATTAGAAAAACAATCCACAAAAATTTCACTAAAAATTGCTTCATTTCAGCTGGTTTCACATTTATTTAGCAGGCTTAACTCAAACTTTGAAATTGTTTTCATGCTCCATTATTCTGCTCTTTGACCTAGACTGTTCCACTATTATGGTCTCTGACCTAAACTGTTCTATTATTCTGGTCTTTGACCTAGATTTGAGAGACTGAAAATAGGGCTAAATAGTTACTAACAGTGTTCCCACTCTTCCTGTAAAGAAAAATGCCAAATTTAAACTTTTTATTGTAATTACAAAATTGCTTAATGACTATTGCAGTTCTCCTACCGTGGAGTTCAATGTAGTACAACCGGAAATGGGTTTATATTTGTGCAGATGGCATGGAAAAGGTTAAGGAGACTAACAATTTTCTAAACCTAATAAAGAAAACATGCAAAGGAAAGTAATGTAAAGCTGTCTATGAAAGACTATTTTAAGTGGGACTACTTTGAACTGTTTTATGAGGGTCTATAGATGGACTATTTTATGAGGGTCTGTAGATGGCCTATTTATGAAATTCTTAATATGGACTATTTTATGAAGGATTGTAGATGGACCTTTTTATGAGGGACTACAGATAGACTATTTTATGAGGGACTAAAGATGGACTATTTTATGAAGGACTGTAGATGGACTATTTTATAAAAGACTAACAGTGAACTTTTTTTAATGAAGGACAAAAAAAAATTGGTAGTATCTCCTATTTGGATGTAGCCATCAACTCAGCATTTTATGGCAGTAGTGATTTTCTTGGCAATATAAATATTGTCAATAGTTTGCCATTGCTTTCTGAACAGTCCTGATGCACAATTTCCTGCAGTGGGATTCGGACTCTGCACCTTAGTTGTCACAGACACGATCTGTACCATGCTGCTACAGAACCGAATGATGGACTTTTTTACGAAGAACTTTAGTATGAAGGACCACCGATGGATGTTGTTATGAAGACCCACTGATGACTATTTTCTGAAGGACCACCGATGGCCATTTTTATAAGTATTACGGGTAGACTTATTTAGATAAGAGTTGGAGAATTAACCTGCAGCAATCTGAAGTCGACAAATGTAATCTAGCGATAGAAATCCAATGTCGACAAATGTCTACATCGAGGTAGCCATTTGTAGTCACGGACAACAGTCGTCCATGTTTATTTTTCATGATGCTCTTATAGCAAGTGTGTGCTAGAGTGATTGTTCCTTAGTTTTCTGCAGCGATATAAATACGCAGTCATAATTTATTCAATCTTTTCTTCACGGATTATGATTCAGAAAAAGACAAATTTTAAAGCTTTAGTGTTTCAGTTACTGTAGGCCAACATATGGTGTTTGAGAGAGATGTTTATAATATTTTATAGTGATGTAATTGATGTCATTTATGATGAGGAATTTGAGGAGCTGTGTTTTCTTCAGCTAAGTCTACGCATGACCTTGACACAGTAAGTTCTTTGTGTGCGTTTGTCCACATTCTGGATTTTGGTTGTACACAACATAACACTGACACACACAAGTATATAACACCCCACATCATATCCATCATCCATTTATTTCTATTGTCTCCGAATTTGAAATCAATAACTCAATAAATAAAAATGTTACACCAAAAAATCAAACACGAGCAGAAAAACTAGAAGAAATTAAAAAATGGGTGTCAGAGGAAGTATGCGTTATTTTTAGTTAGGCTGTTACAGGCTAATAAGCTTTGACTTGTGCTGAATATGTAAATAATTGAAGTGTATTTATAAAGATCTACAACTTATATGAATGAAATCTATGAAGATCTACAACTTATATGAATGAAATCTATGAATATCTAAAATCTGGGATAGCACGTAGTAGTGTTTCTATTCATACCTTCATATTTTTACACAAGGTTCCATATTTGGTCAGTGGCTTCAGAACTTTAGCTTCAAGTCTCAAAACCTGACAAATGAAATATTATAGAACTTTACTTAACTGACAAATGAAATATTATAGAAGTTTAACTACACAACTCAACACATCAAAAATGATATATTACAGAACTTTAGCTGCAAGTCTTAAATCTTTACAAAATATCACAGAACTTTGAGACTCAACAACTAAAGAGGAAATATTATGAACTTTAGCTTCAAGAACAAAGGAAATATTACAAAATGTTTGCACCAAATCTCAACACCTGACAAATGAAATATAATCTCAACACCTGACAAATGAAATATAATCTCAACACCTGACAAATGAAATATAATCTCAACACCTGACAAATGAAATATAATCTCAACACCTGACAAATGAAATATAATCTCAACACCTGACAAATGAAATATAATCTCAACACCTGACAAATGAAATATCACTGAAACTGTCTTTTCAACTTCTACAACTTTTCAGCTTAAAATTTCAACACATGAACTGTTTTTAAATTTTTAATTAAACCACGACCTATGAACTTTGATAAGGATTATTGTGTAAAGTGGTACTCTTCCCTAAAATCAAACACTGAAGGTCAATATGGAAATATTCAATGAAACCTTCGTATTTTCTGTATAAATTACAAGTAAGACAACATGTACTACTTGACAGGTATGTCTTTAAGTCTCAATACACAACTAATGAAATATAAAGTAAAAAAAAAGGTAAAGTAACCCATAGCATTTATTAATGCCGTAGGGGTGTGAGATGTTAGCGATCTCACATTTCACAGGCTCTGCAAATGAGGGCGGTAGCCATCTCCTCTCCCTCTTTACTTCCCGGATTAATCCGGTACCCATTTAAGGCTGGGTCGACCTGGGAGCCGTTGCGATCTGAAAACATTTCCGCCTCAGCTGGGGAATGAACCCAGGACCACTCATATGCGAAGCCACTGCGCTAACGCGGCTCCCGATGAAATATACAAGCTTACAAAAATGACACTGCGTGCATTTGTGTAACTTTTTGCCCTGTCGTAGATTAACTGTTGCATTTGACGGTCAACTGGTTCAACTCAGGAAAACAAATATTGAAATGTCTGATGTAAGTACTATCTAATAGAAGACAAACCTCTGTGTTTCTGTAATCTTGAACTGTTGAAATATTCTCAGCAAAACTCAACAAACTAGTTCTAGTTGAGTTGCTCAGTTTTTCAGTTTCAGCGTATTCCTTCAATTGATGAGCAAATCTGTCACCTGGTTATCAGTAGAAATGAAATATATACTTTTTCAAAACACTGATTATTTAGTTGTTGTTTTTGTGAAGACATGCTATCTAGTAGTGTTATGGGATACCATGGTTGCTGGTGTGCCTCTCGACTTGGTAACTCTGACTTCAGCACCTGTGCTTGCTTAGGCAGGACTTTGGTCATGCTTGATGTAGTGGATATCCGTAACAATCTTAGTTTCCAGCCTCTGTTGGCTGGACTAAGTCCCATCTCCACTTCAAGGAGCTGGCCTCGATGAGAAAAACTGGCATACATGAAAACATTATTCTATCTCTTCTATATATCTGATAACTTTCTGTGGATCACAAGTCTTCATTACCGTAACCTTCTACAATTTGTGTATATAATTAGCTAGTTTTTTTAACTCTTTGAATCCAAATTTCTTAGAAAACTCTTAAATATTGGTTGGGAAGAATTCAAGTCAAACAAGCAAGAAAAGACACCAAACAGCAATATGTTTCTATAACAATTAGAAGAAAACGATGGACTTATTCAGACATGTACTTAAAATTAATGAATACAGACTGCCACTATAAGCATTAGAATGGATACCAGATGGCAAAAGAAAAAGACTAAGAGAGACTCTTCACAGAACAACTACTGAAGAGGGTATGACTATGGGTTGCAGCAACATGCTAGAATTACACAACACAGTAGCATCACATCGCTCAAACTGGAGAGTACTGGGTTATGCTCTATGCGCCATATTCGGCGCTGAAGGAACACAGATATAAGTTTTTTTTATGTCTTATCAATCTTTCTATATCTGTTGATTGATTACTTGATGAATTATAATAAAACTAAACAATAAAAGAAGCATATCCTGTATATGTCATTGCTATCCAACTATTAATTTATGGCTCAGAAACATGGATAATGAACAAACAGCTAGAAGACAGAATTGAATGCCTTTGAGATGTGGAGATATATAGAAGAATCAGGAGAACTTTATGGAAAGAGATGATGAACAAAGAGGTTCAGAATATTTAAACAATCTACACTTCATATTAAAAAAAACTGTCTATAAAAATTTCTTAGAGGAAATAAAACTCAAACAAATAAAGTATTTTGGACACATTAAAAGACATGACACCGTATTGAAGACCTTACTTGAGGGTAAAGTCAAAGGGAAGCGAGCAAGAGGTAGACAGAGACACAAGTTGAGAATAGCATCACAAGATGGATAGATTACAGTCTAGCAGAGTGCACCACCACAACAAGAGACAGGGGATGTTGTAGATCTGTTGCAGTCAACCTTCGTTGCGGAGACGGCACTTGATGATGATAATGATGACTGCCCCATACCAAATAGAGTCAAAGTGACCCACATGATATGCTAAAGTTAGATGTGTCAGGCCAACAGACAGTGATATCACAGCTAAGCTATAAACCATAGCACAAAGCATTTCGTTCTCCTGACTACAAACTTGCTAATCTGCAGGAGTTTGAGAACGAACGCTGAAAGGAAAATTATTTTTTTTAAGTTTGAAATACCCAACAACTGCATGTGCTCACTTTTATCTCTGAGCCTTGCTGACTTTCGGATGACTGAGCCTAGTGTGTCACATAGAAGACCGTAATACTTCTCCACCGAAGCCACATGAGTTTGTGCAAACTTTACCTGTCTCTCCCTGTTCAGAACAGATAAGTTATAATTATATCACACGACATTATGCTATGTCGATCGATGATAGGTTGCACTGTAGTAAAACTATATAGTAATAGGTAGAAACTGAAAATAATAAATTATATATTTTATGTCCAATTGTCTTGCATTCATTTCTTGATAAAGGAATTTCTTTCTAAATGCCAATCAGTCTACTGTATTTTGCAGTGTAAACTATATTACTCTGTGTGATTTAGTGAATTTTGTCAGCTGTAAACTATGTTATTTTGTGTGATTCCGATGATTTTGTGAGTTGTGAACTATGTTACTTTGTGTGATTTCATGAAATGTTAACACTTTGTGGACCAGCACTCCAGAGCATACTTATATGCCCTTACCGAGGGTGCACGCAAAATTGCATACATTGACATCACCGTCTATAAAGATCTGTAATAAAATCGGTCTAATGTGAGAGAGCCTTGAAACTTTCAATGTGTCGTAATGAGTATTTGCACTTTCTGAATGAATTTGAAAGCCCCAGAGTTATTTAAAGTGCAAAATGATACTTATTACAATGCCAGGTCTATATATTATATATATTTATCTATATATTTCTTTATATCATACAATATCAATTTAGAAATCTACGATATTTTCATGATAAATGCTCATGAACGACATATATATCTGTATTTCACATGTGCTGCCATTTTGGGGCAACATACGAGGCGTGTTCAAATGAAAACGGGACTTGTTACACCACGCGTGATAGAGCGCACTGATATTGATGACATTTTGCACTAGTAATGAGTATCCAATAATTTACATACGGTCACGTGTTCATCTTCCCAGCATGCATATGTGCTGCAGAAGACTGTTAACAATATGGCGGGTGTGATTCCGAACCCGTCCAAAGTGAATCAGCGTGCTGTGATCCAGTTTCTTTCATTTGAAGGATGTCAAGCAGTAGACATTCATCGGAGAATGAAGGCAGCATATGGTGACAAATGTTTGTCGAGGACCAGAGTGATGGAGTGGGTGCGTATGTTTAAAGACGGACGTGAGTTAACGGCAGATCTTGCACGGCCAGGTCAGGCGCATATTGTTGCAACAGAAGAAGCCATAGCCGTGCTTGATAAAGCAGTACTGACTGACCGTCGTCAGTGCATTCGATCGCTTGCAGAAGAATTAAGTGATTCTTCTCCTTGACAACGCTCGTCCGCACGTCGCAAAAATTGTGCAGGAAACATTGGCAAAGAAGAATTGGGAAGTTCTTCATCACCCAGCCTATAGTCCCGATTTATCCCCGTGTGATTTCCATTTGTTCGGACCGTTGAAGAAAGCACTAAAGGGACAGCGATTCAACAGCGACGCAGACGTGAAGACAGCGGTGACCACATGGTTCAGAGAACAGCCACGCAACTTTTTCTCGGACGGCATTCGACGTCTACCTAAACAGTGGGATGCTTGCCTAAATGCATACGGAGATTTTTTCTGATGAACCCAGGTGCATTCTTATTCACAAGTGGTTGCTTTGTTCAATTCCGTTGAAAATATTAAATTGCGTATGATACTTTTTAAATAAATCCACAAGTCCCGTTTTCATTTGAACACGCCTCGTACTTTCCCCGGATTAGCTATTTTTACTAACAGAATCACAACAGGTATTGCTGTATTTCTGATGTATCATAGTGGTTTCGACGATTGTCGAAATGGTCACCAAGGTTCTGTAACCGAAATTCTGGTCAAAATTGGACAGTAAAGTGTTCCCTACATTACATTTTAAATAACTTGCTTTGAAACAGTCCCTCTATTTATCACACTCTGTCATTAGTAGCACTGTAAATATTATAGTGAGCAAGTGTCTATGTGTTGATAGTGCCTGAAAAATGAATAGTGACCTACCATTCAGGTTGTAAGAGGTGACTAAGGAGGTTTGGGAATGAAGTTGACTGTCCCATCCCATAGACAGTCAAGATGACCCATAGGCTGTGCTGAAGTAAGATGTGTCAGAACGAAAGGTGTAGATGTCGCCAGCTATGCTATAAATCATGACACCACACACACTTTCTAGGCTTATGGTTGTGGTGTGCCAATATCATTGCACTCCAGGCAAACCCATTGGAGCTGTCTCACCAAGCTTGTGATAAACAGTACGCATTCTGATGATTTCAGCGGAAAAATTCTCATTCCTCCCTCAGAAATCCAGCCATTCCATTCTCTGGACTACATCCTGCTAATTTGCAGGAATTTGAGAATGGACTCAGAATAAGACTACTACCACACTTAATACCAAATTCATCAAATATAATCCTACATATGTCCTTATTAGAGGTGTCCACATCAAGCACGCACTCATGAAACAACATTCAGCACATCCCTCATAGCCATTATCAACTCCATGTTTATGTATGCCTTATAATATATGAAGCACACAAAAAAGGCCAGAGAACTCTTCTACTCTTGGCGTTGCAAGGCATAAAGGGTCTGTGTAAAGCAAAAGGAAAGATGTCTCCAATATCAATATGGCATCTCTAATGCTATAGTTATATTATAATATTATATAGCCTACTGCATAGGTATATAATATACTAATGGTCATTTTTTAGACCACGTTATGAGACAGGGAGATTTGAAGAACATAGTAAAAGTTACAACATGCGAGATTGAAGGTATGAGGAAGACAACGTGAGAAAATATTGGACAGTTTGTAACGTTTAACAACATAGTACTAGTGATAGAGAGCTGCAGATATCCATGATCGCCTACGCCAGACGGCACCTATTGATGACACTGTATAGGTATAATAATAATAATAAATGTTTCAGTAACAATAATTAAATATACTTATTATTTAATGAATGGGCTTTAGACCTAATGTCACTATTAAAAGTGGGAGTGGCAATCCGCGATGATGATTAATCACATAAAAAACAAGTCACGTCTTTTTGTTATCTAGTGTATGATCGTTTTTTTTACATATATTATATGATGTAAGTCTCTTGTTACTTCAAACCTGTTGACAACAGACTCGCGTGTCTCATTCATCTTGACATGTGTTCGACAAATTATTAGATACAACAAACAAGTGACAAGGAGCTGACCATGTCCCAACTTGTACTAAAATTTCCCACTCTAGGAAGTTGACAAACTTTGACTCTGCGAGTTAACGAGCTCTGACGGTATAATGTGTTATAAATCTTTTCGCAATTAAAACTAAATAATTATCTTACCAAAATAATCCGGACAAATAGACAACTGAGCGCAATAAGGAATATGATTTTGTTCGGCCGTACAGAAGGCATTATAATCTGTAAATACTAGTACATGTAATTAAATGCCCAATCCTATGGAAAGGTGGAAGAGAAAGGCACAGAAAACGATGAATGCAAGGACGTCCACCTTTTCTTACAGGCCAAACAGATACTTTAACATCGCGGTGCGTGGTCCCTTTTACTTTTACGATTACTTTTACTGTTTATTCACTGTATGTCTTGTATTTTCTTGAAAAAGACCTTAAGGTTGAAACTGTTTTGCATAATGTGTGTATTTTATTGTATCCATACCCTACAGTCTCATAGTCTCTGCATTGATTGTAATGCTGATTACCTGGGTCTGTTTGGCTATGGATCAGGATAGCCAAGGCATACTCTACCACCGACAGGACTAGCCCTTGATACAGCGGGCAAGAAGTTGTTCACAAAAATCAACAGCACTCATCGTTGTCAACCCTTTTAAATTTCTGGAGTAGTGTAAATGTAAATGTGAATTCAATTGCTAAGAAGTTATATTGAACCAATCCTTCTTTATGGATGTGAAGCATGGACGGCATAAACAAAAAAAACTCCAAGTGAGCTGGGGCAACTGAGCTGTAGTTGCCCATGATAAATAATGAAGATACCACGGACAGCAAAAAAAAAATTATGTAGAAGTCTTCAGATATGCTGGAATAAAAGACAAACTATAGCAAAAATTAACAGATAGCCAAGATATTTAGGATAAGTGACAAAATGTGCAAAACTTGAACATTTAGTAACCACTGGAAAGATCAAGGAGAGAAGAGACAGAGGAAGACAAAGTGAGAAGTTGCTTGTTGTGTTGTCACTTTGACATTAGAGAATGTCACCAACTGAACTTATTAACACAACAAGAGACAGAGAGTTATGGAGAAACACGATCACCTTCACTACTCAGCATGGAACTGATTGATTGGAAACTGATAATAAAACTTAACATATTTTCATGGTTTTCTTTTTTGGGGTCTTGGGTTCACAGTTTAAACTGAATTTTTCGAGGTAAAATAATAATCCCTTCTGTACATGTCACGCAGGTTATGGCTAAGTAGCGTTTTTACCTCACAGCATTAAAAAAAAGCCTCCCTGAACTTCTTAACAAGAAAACATGAAGTTGTGAAAACTCTTCTTTTACTCTACTTTCGTATTCTCATATGTCAGTTTTCATTACTGCATTCTATGTACTCCATGTCTATTTTATACCCTTCCGTGTTTTTTGTCTCTGTCTTCATAAAGAACTGTTGGTCGAAACATATGTGTTTTTGTTAAACTTTAAACAGTATTTTAGCCCAATTGAAAAAAAAAAAAATTTTGCTTACATTATTTACATTTTGTCATGGTTTTTAATGAGGTTGCAACATTTACACTTTTCCTTTTTAATGAGGTTGCAACATTTACACTTTTCCTTTTTAATGAGGTTGCAACATTTACACTTTTCCTTTTTGCACATCCATTTATGTCCAATTTCAGAAGAATTTTCCCTCTATACTTATTTAACCAGATTGTAGGATACTGTCTGATATCACAGGAAGTGGAACCAGACTCAAAGTACTGTTTGTTATCACAGGGAAGTGGAACCAGGCTGCAGGGTACTGTGTGTAATCACAGGGAAGTGGAACCAGACTGCATGGTACTGTTTGTCATCCCAAGGAAGTGGCACCAGACTGTATGGTACTGTCTGTTATTACAAGGAATTGGAACCAGACTGCATGGTACTGTCTGTTATCACAAGAAAGTGGAACCAGACTACAAAGTACTGTGTGTTATCTCAGGAAGTGGAACCAGACTGCATGGTACTGTCTCTTATCACAAGAAAGTGGAATCAAATATTTGTTGGTTCTGGCGAACGTCTTTGTTCATTCTCAAACTCCTGCAGTTATAAGGATATAATTTAGAGAACAGAATGCGTTGTGTCATGGTTTACAGCTTAGCTGTGATATCTGTGCCTGTTAGCTTGACACATCTGACTTCAGCATGGTTCTGTCTCACTGCATTTCAGACTGCCCTAGCCTATTTCATTCTTTATGAAAAATTATATTTCATAATATTCTAAATTAACTTTGTTCATTCTCAAACTCCTGCAGATCAACAGGATGTAGTCAGGAGAACGGAATGCATTTTATCATAATTTTCAGGCACTCTATGATAATGCACCTTTTGGCTTGACATATCTGACCTCACCATGACTTCTGGGTCACTTTGATACTATATGAGATAGTCAACTATATTCCAAAATCTCCTGAGTTGCCTCTTACAGCATCCATGCAAGTAAATAGTGTCAATATTCTTTGCTTCACTTTTGGACCCTAGCAAGACACAGGTGTTCTACATTAACAACAACAAAACAGCCAAAAGCAGATGTCAGGACATCAGCACAATAAAACAGATGTGTCAGGACATTGGCACAATATAAAACAGATGTGTCAAGACATTGGCACAATATAAAACAGATGTGTCAACACATTGGCACAATAAAACAGATGTGTCAAGACATTGGCACAATATAAAACAGATGTGTCAGGATATTGGTACAATAAAACAGATGTGTCAAGACATTGGCACAATATAAAACAGATGTGTCAACACATTGGCACAATAAAACAGATGTGTCAAGACATTGGCACAATATAAAACAGATGTGTCAGGATATTGGTACAATAAAACAGATGTGTCAGGACATGCACAATATAAAACAGATGTGATAGAACATTGGCACAATATAAAACAGATGTGTCAGTGGCACAATATAAAACAGATGCCAGGACACTGGCACAATAATACAGATGTGTCACAACATTGGCACAATATAAAATGGTACTATACAAGAATCAGTGGACAGGTTTCTATGGAACAAAAAGCTAACATAATTAAATGAAACGAAATTCTGACAAAGACACATATTACGACACAGCCAACGTTCTACACGTTTAGTAATGAGATCCCCCTAACAGTTGATATGAATGCTACACACTGAGTGGGGGGGGGGTGGCTGTACAATCTGTAGCATATAGATCACTAGATCAGTATCTTAGTCACATTTTTTTTACATTTCCGAGAAACGGAAGCTCATTGCAATAACATATGAAATTAAAAAGTCGGACTATTGTCACGTGATTTGTCCACTGATTCTTGTATTGAACCAATAAAACTGATGTGTCACAACATTGGCACAATATAAAACAGATGTGTCAGGACATTGGTACAATATAAAATAGATGTGTCAGGACATTGGCACAAAATAAAACAGATGTGTCAGGACATTGGCACAATAAAATAGTGACACAACATAGTTCTGTGGCATACATACTCTGAAATTATACTAATAGCATAATCCTGGTACAAGACATCAAGCAGAGTTTTGAGAATAAACTTTTAAAAAACAACACAAAACACATCAGCACAAGAAACAAATGAAACAATTGTTTTACATTTTGTAATGTCATTTTATTTCAGTTATCAGAAAAAATACATTACAAAATAGTGCAACTTTAATCGTATTTTAAACATTGCATAAACAGAAAACTATGCTGAATATTTGTTCTTAACCTTGAACTTATGGCCTTATTCCTCAGATGGTCTGAAATAAGCTTGCATTAGTTAAAGTTGAGGTGGTATGAGCAGGGCAGGTATTTTAAATCTGCTAATATCACAATCTGTCAATACAAAAACAATTTGCTCTGCCGCAGAAGACACATTGGAATATCCCATCGCAGGGTTGTTGCTCCTGACGTCTGTCTTCATTCTTCTGCTCTGCTCATTATTGAATTATCAAAAGTCCTAACATCATTATACAGGCTAGTTCTCCATGCCTGATGATCTTCTGCTAGGTTTTCCCAGTTTTTGGGTGTGATGACGAAGGCATTCATAGATGTTTTTAGAACTTGGTTTAATGTTAATTCAAGAATAATACAAATATTCAAATGTAAAATGAAGACTTGAGGAGCATCAAGATAATGTTTAACAATATACAACAAAAAAATAACGTAAAATAAAAAATGTATACATGGCCATCTTAATTTTTAGCAACAAGAAAATATAAAATGTTCATCTTTAACAATAGTTGAATGTGACTCATGTGTGATTGGTCCAATAAAGGTAAGTAATGAATAATAAAACTGTCATCTACATTGTATGTAACAGAAAGTGACTACACAAGTTTTTAGAGGTGGGATGCGCTATTTTTAAATCAAATGTACCTCCTTTGGTGAGGCACACTCCTTTCAACTGCAAACCTTAGTTTAATTTGGTTATATCAGACCTTTGCACCCATAAATAAAATAGAGAAGGTAGGTGGTTCTGATAATCCATACACTATGATCTCCGAGGAGTAAGGATTTGCCATTCTATTCTATAGACGACCAAAGAGACCCAGAAGCCCTGCTGAAGTTGGATGTGTCAGGCTGAAAGGTACATATATGTCAGCATAACTATGGTACAATACATTCTGTTCTCTAGACTATGTCCTGTCAATCTGCAGGAGTCTGAGAATGAACATTGAAGATCAATAATTTATTAATTTATAGAAATTCTGTAGGAATAGTTGACATTCTGGCATACTTCAATATTACATGCTGTACAAGGGAAAACATGGATGAGAATACAGTGGAATCCCTTTACACACAAAAATTGGTCTAGACAAAATATCTATGTAAAAATTAAATTTTGTTATATACTGTACAATTATATGCAATAAAGAATAAAGTAATTGAGGATTTGAAAAGTGTTGTTTAATAGAGAATTTATGTTGTAAACATGTGCACTATAAAGGGATTCCACTGTGTTATCTTTCTAGTCTTTTACTGTGAATGTAGACTTTATTCTTAAATATGAACAGGGCCTTAGGTACATCTTCAGTATGGGAGAGGCTTTATTTGTAAAAGAGATCACTCACCAATCTTAATGTGTAATTCTCACTTTTTTCCCTGAGGAATTTGCTACTCCTTACATATGGGGTAATGGTAACCCACCTTTAGGCTAAATTCCTAGTACTAAAAGTTATGCTCTGACTTCCTAAAGGAAAGTCCGCCCCAATCTGCAATTTTTCACAAAAAGGTAATTCAATTTTTCATAGGTAAAACCCATTCTTACGGTAATCATATCTATGGCCTTGCTAAGAACGGCTGGACACTACATCATTGAAATAGTCATAATAGACCAAAAATTGTCCTGCTAAATTTGAATTTGTTGGGCAAAAAGGTGCAGGGTATCACAGTCTTAGCAGTAAACCATGATGGCACATTCTGTTTCTGTATAACATCCTGTTAACTGGCAGGAGTTTGGGAAAAAATACAGAAGAAGATTCATGAACCAAAACTTAGAACCTTCGCAAAAGAGACCAGTGTCAAATCTAAATAGAAGTGTGGCACCCCTTCTCCCCCGTAAACTGTCATTAACTAGTTATTTAGACATATTCATTAATTTAGGATGAACAGAATACAACCACAACACACCCCACGTTGCCAGCTGTGCACTCATCTTTATGCACTGTTGACTAACACCTTTTTGAATGTTAGGCATTGGGTGATGTCAAGTAAATGCTTCTCCCTCCGAGGCCAGATAAAAGGATCACCTTATATGGAACAAAACAACAGCTCACAGATGCATGCATACATCAAACAATAGCCTTGGGTCAAAGAACACAAGCATTTGGATCACTGCATCAACAACCAATTCTTCTTCTTCAGCATCCATTCTCAAACTCCCACTGGATCTTTCTTGTAGCAGAATAATGGTCAAACTATATTTCCAACAGGATGTAGTCCAGAGAATGGAAGTGCATTGTATTGCCATTTTATTTGCCCTAATGGTCTGACACATCCGTCTTCAGTTGGCAAAAAATTCAGGTGTACCTTCTTTGAACTACTCAATGTAAATACTGTTTAACATTGTACTGATGCTCCTCAAGAGACACAAAACTGACAATGCAAATGTAGTCTCTTATTATTAGTAATAACTGATATTCACAAAATATTATCAACGACCACAGGGAAGAGGGAAATATACAAAAAAGGAATACAAAAATATATTTAGTTTACCCCAAAAAATCTTCAGAAAATATAGGAGAAATAAACTCCTAATAATTTCAATAGTACATAAACTATGATACAGTCATTGTGGTCAAATGTAGATGAAATGGTTAGAGATAACTTAATGTAGATGAAATGGTTAGAGATAACTTAATGTAGATGAAATGGTTAGAGATAACTTAATGTACATGGTTAGAGATAACTTAATGTACATGATAACTTAATGAGGATGAGAGTTTAAAATGAACATAAGATGATACAATTAACATGAAATAGCAATTTTGGATGAAGAAAATAATAAAAATGAAGACAAAATTAAATTCTAGTAGGGTCCCTGAGAAATGTTAGCACACACAAACTAAATAGATGGTTATGTATATAATTGTCATTGAATTAAGTACTTGAAAATCTTTTGCTGAGATCAATATTTTCTTATTATGAAATATGCAGTGATTTTATTTGGAAATATGATTTTATAGCAATTTATCAATCAGTCTTTCAGTCTATTCCTTTCATCAATCTATCTTTCAGTCTATTTCTTTCATTACTGACATGAGACAGATGAAACAAATCTGTGATCTCTATGTACAGTGAAACCTTGAAGGGCTGCAACATACTTGTTACCCCTCCTATACTGCATTCCCTATATTTTGTTATCCATTTTCTTGGATACACAATTTTACATCCACACAGTTTTGTCTCAGAATGATGCTGAACATCAGAAGGTATGATATGACTCCAGATACTACTGACCTTGACAGAGCTGGCATTAATCCCTAGGATTAATATATGTACTATTCTGATGCGGTCCCACATTTATTGTGTAGGTCATGTAGTACAAATGACAGATCCCACCCTATCAATGATAGTCTTCTACGGTGAGATAGTCTGATGTAGATGTGCATGTTTTCTATGGTGACAAAAATATGTGCTCCAAGGATGGTGGTCATGCTATGCCTGAACTGTTCAAGGATATTTGCAGCCATATAGGGCTTGTTAGTCATCTATAAACTCATAGTCAAGGACATAACTCTAACTGAACTTCATAAAGTTGATGTAACAAAGGTTCATTTTTACTTATAATGGATGAACAATAACACTAACATGAACAAACATAAACAAACTATCGTATATATATATATATTGCCCACGCCACAATTGTGATGGGACACATTGATAAACAGTAAATATTTGGTGACTCACAAACTGGTTATTAAGTATGTCAATTATCATCATCATACACTGGGGCATGTCTAAAGGTGCTCAGATCTTTAGCTCAGTAAATCTCTCAGGGTATAACGGCTGATAGTTCCTGTTCTATGTTGGTTCAGTTTTATTTTTGTAATTTTACATAGGGACATACACGTGTCCCTATGTAGTACAGTTCCACACTGTTTCATTTCCTAAGACCACTTTCACAATCGATGATGTCTTTACATGTGAATCCCGTAATGTCATTTACATTATCATATGTAAACGTTGTGACAAGAAGTATACAGGTGAAATGAGCTTACGATTGAGTGACCACTTCAGTAGGCATCTTCATACCATAAAACACAGAGAACCTACCCCTGTCGCCGTTTACTTCAATGGTGATGGTCATCATGGTGTCCTCAATATCCAGGTCACTGCCCTCAGATCCTGCATCACGGATGACAGATCTAGGTACGCTCTTGAAAATCGATTTATTTTTTAGTTTGGTGCCCTCAAGCCTTTTGCAAGAGTGTTATAAGTATGAAACGCTGAGGCAGACATATTGACCAGAGGAAACAACACTGGAATCAAAACTCTATGGGACACTGTATGAGCTACAAAAGACAGTGAGTTTTATTAAGGAGACAGAATTACAGATATAGACATGTTTCAAGTGTGAGTTTTATTAAGGAGACATAATTGCAGATATAGACATGTTTCAAGTGAACGAAAGAAGAAGAAGAAAATTCCGAACATTCATTCGTTTAAATTTGTGTTGGTGTAGTCCTTATTGTATTGCTATCCATGTTGTATTGGGTAATAATTTGTTATATCTGTTATCATATTCCATCCAATTTTCATCCAATGTATCTAGTGCATCTGTGGTGGTAACATTGTTTTTACTATTTTAATTGTTTTTCATGTTTGTTTTATATATTCTTGAGAAAGACCTAACTGTTCAAAACGTTAAAAATGTCTTGTGTATTGTAATTTGTATGTTTTCTTGTTTACACCTCATAACCCCTTAGTTTTAGTGATAGTCCATCATGTTCAAGTGAAACTTTCAAAAACCTGTGTTCTACATAAGTACTATAGGTGTATTCTGTACACTAATTAGTATGAGATGTAGTAGGTGTATTCTGTACACTAATTAGTATGAGATGTAGTAGGTGTATACTGTACATCAGTTCATGTGAGATGTAGTAGGTGTATACTGCACATCAATTCATGTGAGATGTTAGGCGTATTCTGCACATTAACTCTTTCCACATGTAAAAATGATGAATCATTGCAGATAGAAATCGTTTGTGGGCATATCCATGATATATCGTTCTTACAGATAAGCTGTCTAAATTTTCTTCGCTTGGATCATAAATTAATTAGTATTAACTTATTTAGCTGTTTAAAATGTAGAAATCTGGTCAACAGAACGAAACCTCATGGTACTGTGTGATTTGACACAAGCCATATTTATTTTTTTATTAAAATTCAAACAAGATAGGTTCAGATTTTCTGAAATTAGCACAATGGCTTCATCTTGCACTAGTAAGAGAGCTCAGATTTAGCAAACACCAGGCTTTATTATTCTTTGAGAGTTTTATAATTGGAGTATTATTTCAAATGATGTGTCGGAAAAAAACAGTGTTTTATATTTGACAGTGGAGATTACTAACTTGTTGAAAATCAGAAAAGAAATAGACCAAATATTATTGGTATGGGAAAAATAACAGCTAAATAATTATAAAACTATTCCCACTGCTATTGTTTCTGAAGAATCAGATAGGCCTAGTGACAGCAATGGTAATCTTGCACTACTTTATACAGAGAATAGAGTTAGGCCTAATGATAATATTGAGTGGAAACTCTCCTACTAACTTGAAAATCTAATACTTGGGAATATTTCATAAAGTTTTGTAATATTTTGTTCAGTTCTGAAATTTAACATGAAACACAGAAATGGCATAAAACACTAGGCAGTTGATAGATTTACTTCAAATAAACTAATTATGATCAGGAAATTAATCCTCAAGACATCTACTTTAGTAAGATTGGATATCAACATTTCAAGACATCTACTTTAGTAAGATTGGATATCAACATTTCAAGACATCTACTTTAGTAAGATTGGATATCAACATTTCAAGACATCTACTTTAGTAAGATTGGATATCAACATTTCAAGACATCTACTTTAGTAAGATTGGATATCAACATTTCAAGACATCTACTTTAGTAAGATTGGATATCAACATTTCAAGACATCTACTTTAGTAAGATTGGATATCAACATTTCAAGACATCTACTTTAGTAAGATTGGATATCAACATTTCAAGACATCTACTTTAGTAAGATTAGGTAGCATAATTTCAAGACAAGTAAAACTGAAGATGAGGTAGAACAAAATGCATGTCCAAAAAAATGTATCTTCGTCTAACATCCCTGTTTGTGGTGTAATTTTTGTATTTTATTGTTACAATTTTTATATTGTGTATGGATTCCACAATCAATTATTTTTCCTTTGATACTTGATTTGATCTTCCATAGCTAATACTTTGTCTTCAGGAAGCTTGTGCCTAAATCATACTGCTGTCCAAAAATTTAGCCTAAATGTAATTACGTCCAAACCCCGGAATAATTATGTCTTGAAAGAGTTAATTTGTGTGAGATGTTAAGTGTATTTTGCATATTAATTGATGTGAAATGTAATGCAGGTAGGTGTATTCTGCACACTAATTGATGTGAAATGTACAAGGCATATTCTGCACATTAAAATTGGTGTAAAGTATGCTTGATTGTATCCTGCGTATTTATTGGTGTACGGTACAAATAAGTAAATCATACATATAAACTGGTATGTGGTGCAGAAATGATAATTCCCCACATAAATATATTTGTGGGATAAATAAGGCAATGTGTGGTTAGAACATAAAAACTACATTTTCATGATTATTGGTTTTACAACAGCCATAGCTGATAAAGAACATAAAAACTACATTTTCATGATTATTGGTTTTACAACAGCCATAGCCCCTGGCTGGGGTCCATATCTTGAACTGGTTTTAGATTGAGGTTCTGTTGTTGAGGTTGATGATCTAGAACTATGGTGAAAGTCTTTATACCTTCCATTATCTGGAGTTTCATGAGAGCTACTATTAATGTTCCTATTTGTGGGAAGACTGCTGTATGGCTGCAAGATTTGTTGTTGAAATGTCAGGTGAGTGGCATAACTGACTTGTGGAGATTGTCTTTGTTGGTGCCACTGTGGAAGGTTGTCATATCCAGGAGACAGACTAGGTTGAGACTTAGACTCGGTCAATGCTGGATGAGAAGTGCTGAAGGAGCTAAGATGATGATGTTGCAGATTTGATGTTTGCTGCCTGTCATGATGCAAGGATTGATGTAGGAAAGACTTACTGTTATTCTGATGTTTGGAATTATGAGGAGAGTGGTCGATGATATTAGATTGTATTTGATCAACTTGCGTTTGATCATAGTGTGAATCAGGTTGACTGTTGGACACTTTATATTGGTCATGATCTTGCTGATGTTGGTTGCTAGGATACATAACAACATAACTTTCTCCAGGACTTGAGATCTGATCAGATTGGTACTGTTTAGGTGTGTGGTGGTCAACATTTTTCTGAAATGTTCTTGTATTATTCCCTTGGTAGTGTGGAACCTGCTTGGACAAGATCTGTGACTTATGACTCCTGCTTGTGTCATGATTTGCATGCAAATAATGCGTGGCAGTAGTCTGATTCTGTAAGTTTGAGTAATTGTAATCATGGGATGGATAGTTATTGCCAGGTTGCTCTTGAGTATTAGTACCAACATGCCGTTCTGGCATATTAACCATTTCTGTTTGGAAAAGTGATCTTTTAGTTCCTTCAGAGTGAGATCTACTGCTTTGACCATCTGCCAGTTTTTCATGACTTGAATGATTAGTACTTACTCCCTGATTTTTTCTCTTCACAATGGGTGTGGATGTCATAGAAGGTGGCTTGTCAGAAATATCTAAAAGACCAATGCTCCTCTCAGTTCCCTTCTCAAACCTGTCAATGAGTGACGTGACAGATTGTGGAACATCACTGTGAATTTCAACATTATTTCTGCAAGATGTCGGAGTTACTTTCTTCCCCCCCAAATGTTTTCGTGACACATGATTTTGACTCTTTGGATGTTGGCCTTCAAGGCTGGCATATGCAGTTTGGTCATGCCTGTCTCGTCTTGCGGACTCATTACCTCTGTCTAGAATGCTATGTGCACTAGAACTTCCTCTGTCTAGAATGCTATGTGCACTAGAACTTCTGAAGGCTAAGAAATGATCACCACGTTTTCTTTCTGATTCAACTCCTACAGTTACGACATTACAGCTTTTGGATGGTCTCTCAGAGCTGACAATGAGATTGTGTTTCAAACTTCCAGTACTCTGTCTGGTCTGCTGTGGGGAATAGTCAGATGAAGACACTTCCCCATTTTCTGGATTATTCTTAATCTCATGTGTTTGGTTATAACTTGTTCTCTGGTATGTCGCAGATGTATTATTTGATTGTGGGTGATTGCTTGAAGTGTTCTGTGGTGAGAAGCTAACCCTCTGATCATCCTGGGAACCAGTGACAGGGAAAGCATGATAATTGTTCAGCTTTGGGGGAAGGATGGTATATGATGCTCCAGGAGTAGCACTACCTCTAAGACTAGAACTATTAGTAGGAGTATGGCTGGGTGTAGAACCAATGTTTCCTCCAACGTACTGCTCACTCTTCTTCTGTAGTTCTTGTCTGTAAACATCAGAACTAATAGAAACTTGAGGAGCATGTGTGACTGTGATAATCGCTTCTGCTTTACCTTTGACACCACTATCAAAACGAGGGTCAAACTTAGACTGGTTTTCATAATTTGGAATAAGCTTTGCTTTGTACATGGGTACTGGACTAGCTTTGACTAACTTGGGATCGGATGCACCAGGGTTAGCTACTTCACCAGAACTGGGGTGAGCTAACTGTAAATAAAAATTATCAGTTGTCTGAGTTTGAGCATGTTCTGTTTCTTGTAAATAAACATCTGAAATACTTATGTTGCTGCCTAGAGCAACTGGTGCTCTGACTCTACCTTGACTGAGCTGACCTGTAGATGCAGACCCACCATCACTGTTGTCAGTATAGACTCGACTAGTTGGTTTGTCTAGTTCTTGTATGCCCACTCCAGAATTTTTATCAAATACATTTTGATTGTTTATGTTATTTTGCCTATGTAGAATATTTCCTTGATAATTTGTTCTACCTTTCTCTCTGATACTTTGTAAACTGCTAACTGTAGAAGGGCAAGACTCATGGCCTTCTTTGTAAAAAGTCTGTAGTGCAGGATGATGATAATCAGGATACATTTCTAAACTATTTGGTGTGTGGTTATGTCTCAAACCCTCAGTCTGCCTTACTTGCTCTGGGAAGCATAAGTTCTGGTAGTTTATATTGTCATTTTCTGCAACATTTCCTCTAGAGTTGCTCAAATGAGCATTGTCTGTATTTGAGAAATGATACGACAAAGTTTCATGATCTAACAATTGTCCATGTGCTGGTCTATTAAAAGCTTCAACAATTTGGTTTTGTTGATGTGAACTGTTATGTTCTTTCAGCATGTCTTTATTTGAATCTTTGAAGTTTCCACTCCCAGAAAACTTTTGAATAAAAGTATTTTTCACTTTACTAAAGGGAGCAGACACACTCTTAGGTGGCTGCTGGGTAGCTTGTTGACCATAATCATTTACTTGAGGTTTCTTATGATCTCGTTTCAGCAAATGTTTGAACAATTTTGAATTCTTTCTAGGAGTATTCTCAGGGTTAGGAGAACAAGTAGTGCCAGAAGCAAAGTCATGGATGCCTGCACCAGAGTTTTCAGGAATATGATTCAGTTGTTGGTCATTAATGTTGGAGGAATACTGTGACAGGCACTCATATAGAGGCTCAATACCAGATTTGCTACCTCTATGATTGTGGTTGCCTTCAACTTCTAGATCAATGGGCTGGTAAGATATTGTGGTCATATTTTTTACATTATTATGGTCCAAAGAGGCAGGAAGTATTGTATGAACAGTTGGCTGAGGTTTAATGACATTGGGTGGAATAGCCGTAATAGGCTTCGGTGATAATGAAACTTGATTGACTTCAAGATCAATACATCTGGAATTGTTTGAGGGTATTTTTCTAACACAATCCTGAACTGTGTCAATCTCTTGTTCCAAATTTGTGGCAGAACTAATGTTTGCTTCTTTGTAAATCTGGTTCTTGTAAGGAGATGATAAAGAATTCTTATCAAGTTCTGTCTGATGCAATTGCATCCTCTTCTGCTCATGTGGGGACCCAGAATGGTAGCCTGTAATATCTTTCATTTCTAGATTCAAACCAGTAACCTCTGGTTGTATCTCCATGGTATATCTGCCTACAGACTGGATCCAAGAACTGATATGATGCAGCTGCTGCGATTTGCTTGTCCTCATATCATCATCATCGTGGAAGGAGGCAACATGTTTCATCATCGTAGTCTTGAGATGATTGAATCCAGGAATGGATGAGCAGGACTGGTAAGAGAAATGATAAAATAATCCTTGAATTAATGAAATAAAACATAGAAACAACAATACCTACATGTGAGCTAATGAAAGCAATACCTACATGTGAGCTAATGAAAGTAATACCTACATGTGAGCTAATGAAAGTAATACCTACATGTGAGCTAATGAAAGCAATACCTACATGTGAGCTAATGAAAGCAATACCTACATGTGAGCTAATGAAAGTAATACCTACATGTGAGCTAATGAAAGTAATACCTACATGTGAGCTAATGAAGGACCCATTGGAAAACAAGCAGATCATGCATAAACTTTTAAGAATATCAATGATTTCTCCTTATAGTCTTCTAACAATAATATTTGATCACGAATGAAATAATTTTGTTTATCTGTCAGCAGGTAGCACTTGGCAGTCTTTCTAAGAAGCATGTTCTACTCAGTTGTGTGAGGTGGCACCCAGACTCACAAGTGCTTGTCTCAAAGGCACTTTTTTTACCTGTGAAAAAATCATTGTCACATCTTGTCTCAATTCCTTATTTTTGTCTTCTATCAAATAATCGCCATGGATGACGAAGAAATGTAGGCCAGCAGACATTACACTTCTGTTCAATTGTAGCACTCATAGATGACGGAATGCTAAATATGTCATCACTGCGAATGGGTCAACAAATCTGACAGAAGAATGAGGAAATGGTAACCCTGGGATACTGGTGCATGGAATGTCTCCCTTCAGGGACTAAACATGCATCCATAAACCTCCCTTACACAACCATGCCTTTGAGACAACCTTATATGGTCTGTTTGCTTCCTCAGTTGAGATGCTCCAGATAAATTGCAGGATAGCATAAGCCAAATTAGTATTTCAAAAGATGAAAAACATTCTATGTAATGGAGTAGTATCAATGTACACGCAAATTCCAGTACTTGGATGCTATATCTTGACATATTCTTTCCATAATGTTATCTTTATCGCTTTTATAACTAGGATAAGAGTTGATAATAATAATAATAATCATAATAATATTCATAATAATAATTATAATAATAATAATAATAATAATAGAAGTAGGATGTTATATTGAGGATATTTTCCTGTTGGGAGCAGCTGCTGGGAGTTGACTTCATTTTTCTTGTTTCATGGCCAAACCACTTTATCATTTGTCTCTCTATATTTTATGCAGGACTCAGAACCAAGCATTTTTTCTTATTTTCAATGTCACCAACTGAACTTATTAAGGAGACAGAGTTGTGGAGAAACATGATCGCCTACACCACTCAGTATGGCACTTGATGGCAAACCTCAAATTATAAACACAGTTTTCATGTAAAGAATTGTAATGATCTTTTAAATTCACTCACCAACTGACTTTTGGTAGCTAGACTGGTGTTATATCTTGCCTTAGCCAGATTTCTTTGTGCAAGTTTCCAGTAGTACTTGCAGTCATGAAGAAACGATGCCCAAATCTATATAACATTAGAAATATGTTCACAATCAGGTATTAAACATTTATAATCTCTTACAATCTATCATAATCCTTCACAATCTATCATAATCCTTCACAATCCACTTACTTTGAATGTGGATAGCCTATTCACTGAAATCAGGTGACTTCTTCTTCTTCTTCTGCGTTCAGCATGTGGTCATGCTATACCGTCAGACCTGTCGTCAAGATGAAGTCCACTGTCTTCTCCAGGTCAGAGCGGCTGCCCCATAGCTTTTGCCTCAAATCTGTATCCTCTGGCCAGGTCTGCTGTCTCTGCTCTTTGTATGTTGGGCAGTCCTGAAGTATGTGTTCTGGAGTCTGGGTTCCGGATCCACATGGACATTCATCTGTGTATGAGATCCTTAATCGATAAAGGTGACCCAACAATCTGCAGGCCTGTTCTAAGGCGAAATATTGTGGTCTGTTGATATCTTCGGAGGAGATGTATTGCATCATGTTCGTATTCCCCTTCCATTTCTGTCTTCCACTTTGCTGTGTATGTGTTGTGGATTATTGTATTTATTTCTCCGTAAGACAGTGGGTGTCTGTGTTGCTCCATTTCACTTCCTGCCTTTGACAGAGCATCTGCTTTCTCATTTCCCATGATTCCACAGTGTGATGGTATCTTAATCTCAGGATCAGACTAGAGAAGAAGAAAGTGACGGAGCAGGACATGACAAATGGCAGTGCTATGGGGGGGGGGTGAGAACAAGGAAGCTCTCGCAACTACACAAGCGCCGGAGACTAAGAAGTTGGGAGAATGGAAGTGAATCCCGACAGGCAGAGGTGTATAGAAGAAAGCGATGGGTATCAGTCGGTTTGTAGTATACCGATGTGCCAAGACAGAATGGTTTGATAGTGATGGATATGTCCAGGAAGTTCACAATGGAGGTGAAGATCTCCAATGTGAACTTGATGGCCAGTTGAAAATTGTCAATAAATTGTATGAGACGTGCCAGTTGAACCTCAGACATGTCAGTGATGCTGATCCCATCTTCAATATACCTATGGAACACAGATGGGATGCCCCTCCCCCATGGTAGAATTTCCATACCCGGTGCTCAAGGTGGCCCATTAACAAGCAGACATAGCTAGGTCCCAACTTAAATCTCTCATTATAGGAGTCTATTGTTAGCCATGTTGAATATTGTACCACATTTGCCATGATTGAGACTAATAGGTGCCATCTGAACAAACCTATTTAAAATCCTGTTTGTTGCCGTATGATTTTTTTCTATATTAATAAATCCTGAATCATTATTATGTCATTTGGCATAGCTGAAGACGTGTTGGACCATTGCAGCAAATAAAATGGCAACACAACAGGTTTCTTTTCTTTGGAATATATCCTGCTAGAGATCTAGTAGGACTATTGTCCTGCTACACGAGAGATCCATCAGGAGTTTAAGTATGACCTGCTCCACGAGAGATCCATCAGGAGTTTGAGTATGTCCTACTACATGAGAGATACAACAGGAATTTGAGTATGAAAGCTGAAGAAGAATATTATTCATTGACGATGAAAGGCTGAACAAGATGGTGAATATTAAAATTATGTCTAATTATATATACATACTGTCCATGGTAAATGTGATAAAAATAGCATCAGGTGACGTGGTTGTCATCTGGCAAGATACCTATAAATTGTGTTATGTCTAGCTATGTCTGCTTGTTAATGGGCCAACTTGAGTACCGGGTATGGGAATTCTACTATGGGAGAGGGGCATCCCATCGGTGTTCCATAGGTATATTGATGATGGGATCGGCATCACTGACATGTCTGAGGCTGACCTAGCATGCTTCATACAATTCATTGACAATTTTCAACCAGCCATCAAGTTCACATTGGAGATCTTCACCTCCCATGTCATATGATTGTTCCATCCGTCACTGACCATCTGTCACTGATATGTGATTGTTCCATCTGTCACTGACCATCTGTCACTGATATGTGATTGTTCCATCTGTCACTGACCATCTGTCACTGATATGTGATTGTTCTATCTGTCACTGACCACAACTTGTGGCATGTGATATTTTCTATCTGTCACTGACCAAGGATCAAAGATGACTAAAATATGTAACAATAAAAAATCTTGACACACCTACCTGAAAAAACTCATGAGGTGTGGATTTCTGTCCATCATAACTGAAAAAGGATGCAGTCTTCCAGAAGTGGGCTTGTGTTTCTTCCAGCATTTTCTGCTCTTCTCCCAAGACTTCTACAGCTGATAAAAAAAATTGGTTGCATATCACTTGCAGGATCTAACCATAAAACCCAGAATTTTTGGCTGTAGTGATTTTCTAGGCAATATAAATATATTCAGTAGTTTACCATTGTTTTCTGCACAATCAGGATGCAAAATTGTGAGTGGTAGGATTTGAACCAGGTACCTTCGCTGCTACAATTATAAAATCATAGAATGAGACGTATAAGACTGTGTTATCTATTCTCAAAATTCTGCTATCACATGAAATGTAAATTCACAACAGCAAGAATCTCTTCTCATATCATTATCATCATTTTTGGGGGCTTCTGTGACTTTGTTTAAAGACAAGGCAATGGAAAAAAGTCAAGCATGCTTGACCATGGTTAGTTTTAAACATGATGACCAGCGTGTAAGTATGAGAACTTGTTCTCTGGTACAGTTGGGGGCCTACTATAATAGTTGTAAGCACAATGACCAGCGTGTAAGCATGATGACCAGTGTGTAAGTATGAGAACTGGTTCTCTGGCACAGTTGGAGGCCTACTATAATAGTTGTAAGCACGATGACCAGTGTGTAAGTATGAGAACCGGTTCTCTGGTACAGTTGGGGGCCTACTATAATAGTTGTAAGCACGATGACCAGTGTGTAAGTATGAGAACTAGTTCTCTGGTACAGTTGGGGGCCTACTATAATAGTTGTAAGCACGATGACCAGTGTGTAAGTATGAGAACTAGTTCTCTGGTACAGTTGGGGGCCTACTATAATAGAGATATGTTTACAGGCTGCCAACATTCAGTGGAAGTGATAAAAGCATAATATGAGTTCAGAGTTAGAATGTGTTCATCTCTTCTTTGTATGACAATTGGTGTTAGATATTTTTGGGGTTTGCTGTTAAGTGTTTCTGTTTAACCGTTTCTTTGTCATAATTCTGCAGTCAGTTATCCTGTTATATTGCCGCTATAATTCATTCCACAATTCATGTTACTCACTTGAGCTCAGTTTTCATAGATTTGAATTTGTTAATGCAGGTGTTTTGCTTTTTAATAAATGATGCCACCTTCAGATGTGTCTGTCCATTGGTGACAAAAATTATGACACAGTGCATATCCATCTCTGGATTGTGCCCTGCTGAAAATCTACTTTGACCACTGTACAGCTAGCTAGAAGAAAGTTCCTGTGGGAGTTGAGAACAAAAGCTATAAAAAAAAATTAATTAAAATGTGCAAAAACACAACAATTAAAGGTTCGATTTTCAGTAAAAAAAACAGTAACTAACCTGATGACATGAAATTCTCACTTGCTACCTTCAAAGTAATTGTGAGGGCACTTCCTTCCCGTTTTGAAATAGACTCCAGCTATGAAAATGTTATATAAAATTGTATCTGTTGCATTTGTCAAATTTTTAACAATATCTTTATTCATGATATGATTTTAAAAAAATAATTGGTACATGTTGGGCAATCACAAACCATCTTTTTAACAGTAGGTTTGATCTCACTGAGCTTCCATGACCCCAGATAAAAAAAAACACAAAGAGTCTGCTAGTGCAAATACGATCTTTGTGTAATGTATGGAGAGCTTTCCCTCCTGCCATCCCCTACCCCAAGAGTTTTCCAGGGAAAGGGGGACCTCTCAGTGCATTATGGGTAGATTGATGGATGCTGTGTTGTCTGCGTCTTTAGTGAAAGTTTGATTCATTAAATAATGTATGAGATTAGTTCAGTAAAAAATAGGCCACATCTGCTTAATATGAACCAAATAATTTTTATAATTTGTTCACATGATCTATTGTGATTTCCACTAGTGCTGTTAAGCTTCATGAGTTGTCTGTCTTTGACTATTTGGGGTCACATTGCCCTAGTCAGCCTGTCTCTTTAAAATTTCTGTGATTGTCTCCCTCCATCTAGTTCTGTCTTTCTTAAGCCTTGTAGTCTGATTTTCCGCTGTTGTATGCACGAATGGCTGGTTGTGTTGGTTCCATTCTGTTGGTTCTTTTATCAAGTACAGAAGCCCATGTTTATCAAGTACATCATCATCATCATCAAGTGCTATCTCCGCAACAAAGGTTGGCTGCAACAGATCTCCAACATCCCCTGTCTCTTGTTTTGGTGGTACACTCTGCTAGACTGAAACCTGTCCATCTTGTGATGTTACTCTCCCACATATCTCTGTCTACCTCTTGCTCGCTTCCCTTTGACTTTACCCTCAAGTAAGGTCTTCAACAAGGTGTCATGTCTTTTAATGTGTCCAAAATATTTTATTTGCCTGATCTTTATTTCTCTTAATAATTCTTTCTTCATATTAAGTGTTTTAGCACCTCTTAATTTGTTTTCTTCTCTGTCCATATAATATTTTTCTTTACTTTTATTTTCTTATCAAGTACAGCAGCCCATGTTTCACACCAATGTGTTTTTTTTGTTGCTATTCGTTCTAAACTCCCAACTGATTTATCTTATAGCAGGACAATTGTCCTACAAGATTTCCAGCAAATGGTTAAGCAAAATAAATTAAACAGAAACATAGCCCGGTTATTAGATTCTTGAAAAAGGTCCCATTTGAACCATACGTGGATAATTGCCCTGTTTAGTTTTATTGTATGTTTTTATCAATAAACCCATAACCCTTCAGGGTCGTAGGGGTACCACATTGGATGCTTCAGCACACAGAGTCCTCCAGCGAATTCTATCCTCAGCGATGCGGATGAGTGTGGAAATATCTTGCCCTGTCCATTCCTTGATGTTGTCTGTCCATGTCTTTATTTGTCCGCCTCTGCTTCTTCCACCCTCGACAGTTCCCTGCAGTATTGTTTTTGACAAGGAATTGTGCCTGCATACATGTCCGAACCATGCTAGTTTTCGTCGTTTCACTATTGAAAGCAATGGCTCCTGGACACCTGCACATATCTCTACTTTATTTCTTACGTACACATTGGTCTTATGTTCCCTATAGGAAATTCATAGAATTCTTCTGTAGCATTTATACTCAAAAGTCTGTAATCTTCTCTCCATGTCCACAGTGAGTGTCCAACTCTCACAACCATACAACACAACAGAAAGCACCAGTGACTTATACAGTTTGATTTTCACTCCAACACTGATGTTGCTTTTCCAAATCACAGTTAGCCTTGACAAGGACGCTAAAGCCATCTCCAGCCTTATTTTTAGTTCTGCTTTGCATTTACCATCTCTGCATATACTGGATCTGAGGTATTTGAAGGTATTCACCTCCTCAAGCTTATGTCCATTCATCATGATATTAGTCTGGTTTTCTGTGTCTCTGCTGTTTACCAAGATTTTGCTCTTATCTGTATTGATTTCCATTCCGTACTTGCTGGTAACTTTTTCCAACTTTGATGTTAATTCTTGCAATGATTGTTCTGACTCAGCTATAAGATCAATATCATCAGCGAAACGCAAGTTGCAAATAGGGCGACCTCCGATCGATATAGACGTATTGTAGTCATGTAATGTCTCTTGTATGATGTGCTCTAAGTATATGTTAAAAAGTACCTGGGACATTATGCATCCCTGTCTAACTCCCACAGTTGTTTTGAAGAACTCTCCAATTGTATTGTGTGACAAGACAGCACTATTTGCATTTTTGTACAGAGCTTCAATAATGTCTATAATTGTGGTGTCAAAATTAAATTTCCTCAGTATGTGCCACAGACCATTATGCCAAACACGATCAAAGGCCTTTGTAAAGTCAATGAAGTTGTGGTATAGATCACGTTGGTGCTGAATATGTTTTTCGATTAGTGTTCGGATGTTAAATATTTGTTCAACAGTGCTTCTGTTTGATGTTTTTATATACTTTTTAAAAATCTATTTTTATTCATAGTTAAGGTAAGTTTTTCTAGTAACCAGTTTAATTTATTTTTGCTTAACCATTTGTTCGTTCGGTTACTACGGAATCCTCCACTTTGTTGGACACCCTCCAACTATTTGGTTATTTAATATTTCCAGCAGGATTAGTCCAGTCACCATTTTAATTGTGTCAATGGCCCGACACATTCTATTTCAGCGCACCAATGTGTATTGGACAATACTGTGCCACGCCAGTATTTTTCATTGATGAAGGGCACATATATGAAGGATATGGTCAGCACCACACCTGCCAGCTTTACGTCCCAAATTGGGTGTCTGTGGTTAAGTCGATAGTGACCCAGAAAATGGCAAACAGTCAAGTGACAATGTCTATACCCACAATTTCGACGAGTGACAAAAATACTAGTGAGCTGTGTGAGTGACATTGAAAGACAGGTTACATCAGCCATGCTGGTTTATTAGTGATATGTCCACAGAGGTCATCTCTCAATGGAAGTTGTAAAACACTGAAAGCATCAACTGCCAAACTGTTTGTGAAAGCATACATACAACTTCCAAACTGTTTGAAGTGATGTACCATTGGTACAAAATAAACTGTGAGGGAGCTCATATATTTTCTGTGAACTACATACTGCTTGAGATCTAACAGGGTCATCTTTCTGTTACAAGAGAGATCCAATGAGAATTTGAGAATACATGCTTAAAAAATATGTCCCAGAAAAAAAAGCAACAACTATGATAATATTTTATTGTTACTGGTTAACTTGTTGGATATCCTCTGATTGTTTGGTGATTTATACCTGTCCCAGAAAATCAGGTTCTCATTTCTTTAGGCTAGGGTAACCTACAAGATATTGGGATCTACAAATTGTTCTATTTAAACTAAACATTGAATCTTGATCCGCTGGACTAGGAAAGCAAATATTCTAACCACAGATTTATGACACCAACGGACTAGGAAAGCAAGTGTTCTAACCACAGATTTATGACACTTCAAATGATCATAGAAGCTGACAACACAATGCTGAGATTATCAATAGAAACATAGATAGAATAATAAACAAAAGAATAATGTGAATATAATTTTGGCAATGATTACCTTGTTCCGTACGAAGGAAAGTTCATCTTTTAACTCTTTCAATGCTCTCTGTATATCTTCAAATGAAACCTAAAGAAATGAACAGTAACTGTTACACAAGTTGGAAGGTTGGTGATCCAGCAGTCCATGGGCTCATGCCCAAAGACCCAGTTACACAAGTATAAGATACACTTTGAAATAAGTTGTATTTTGGATGTTTGGACCATAATCTAAACTTTTAGTCAAATGAAATGTATGTTCCAATTTCTTTCTTACTCCAGACACTAAAGTACATAAGCACTATAGTCTATATTGTGTCAAAAAAGGTATTAAATTTAAGTAAATATGTGTTACAAAAAAAAACAGCTACTATTACTAATAAAAAGATAATACAAACAACTATAATAAAAAGAAGTAGGATGCAAACTAATCAATGAAAAGGTTTTACTATTAAACAATATTATAATAAGAAACTAATCAATGAAAAGGTTTGACTATTAAACATTATAATAAGAAACTAATCAATGAAAAGGTTTGACTATTAAACAATATTATAATAAGAAACTAATCAATGAAAAGGTTTGACTATTAAACAATATTATAATAAGAAACTAATCAATGAAAAGGTTTGACTATTAAACAATATTATAATAAGAAACTAATCAATGAAAAGGTTTGACTATTAAACAATATTATAATAAGAAAGCTGAGATTTTGTTGCCCTAAAAAAATACATAACAGCATGGACAAATTAACAATGGAAGGTATGGTTCCTGGAAGCAGTGGTAAGATGCTCAAGATGAAGATGGACAAGAGACATCTCAGATTGTTTAACGCCTCATGTCCACTGAGCTGCTAAAATCTACATTTTGGAGGCCTGATATGCCAAAAGCCGCTTAAATATACATTTTGATATGAATTTACTATCTTGAATTATAAACATCCCGATGTCCATAAAAATGAACCATTCCTATTTGCATCACTTCCGATCGATCTAGAAAGGCATGCTTCATTAAAAATAATAAAGATTTGAGCACTAATTTTATATCAACAAATGTGTTTACATTTTCATTTTGTGTTCTTCTTCTTCTGCTTTCAGCATCTAAGGTCATGTTACATTGTCAGGCCTGTTGTCAGGGTGAAGTCCACTGTCTTCTCCAGGTCAGAGCGGCTGTCCCATGGCTTTTGCCTCAAGTCTGTATCCTCTGGCCAGGTCTGCTGTCTCTTCTCTTTGTATGTTGGGCAATCCTGAAGTATGTGTTCAGGAGTCTGGTTTCGAGATCCACATGGACATTCTCATTTTGTGTAATTTATTGTTACTTGTATTTGAAGTAATGAAATATAGACGTCCTCGATGTTTTACAGTTAGTTAGGCTTTTGAAATGTACCAAAATACGCTAGGTAATGATTCTGATATTAGATAAGATGGCAATTGTAGGTCTAATAATTATTACGATCTGACTTTGATGGAAATTCTGTCTCAGTATTGATGAAGCTGAGGGGGCGTTTCCAATGCAATATATATATGACTATCACCATATATGAAGTAAGAGATATCAGGCCAAAAGGCACACCAGCAACCATTGTACCATTTAAGCAGATTACCAATGTAAACAGGTCGTTTTTCTTACTGATGCAATGTCTGTCCTACAAATCTATGACAGTGATAAACTGCCAGACCTGAAGAAAGTCATACAAGAAGTAAGCATCCAAAGTTGAGAAGGATAGTGCTGCAGTTGATACCATCCCACTGTGTCATAGCAGGAAATGAAACAAAAGATATGCAGTAAAAGATGGAGCAACACACAAACAAAAAGACCAAGAAATCACTTATCAGGAACAGAGGAACCCTCATCAAAGCAATTAGACAAGTCAGACGATCAAAAAGACAAAAGCCAGCTAAAAGTTATCTTCCGCACTAGGTCAGGATACAATAGACTAAATGGCCACTTAAATAGACTAAGATTTTGTTCCATCGGCTCTGTGTCCATGTGGTTAGGCAGCGCAGACTGAGGAACATATTCTGCAAGGTTACATTACACTAAACCAGTTGAGGGTGAAGCACTGGCATACAGACATCCACAGAAAGCTGTATAGGAGTCTTGAGAAGCTTTCAAATATAACAGAATTTATCAAGAAAACCAGACTTGCTGTGTAGATATATTAAACAGTATGTTAGCCGTGAGGAGCTTTCAAATACAGAAACATTAATGAAGAAAACCAGACATCAGCTAGAATTATCAGCTACGATTACCAGCTACTACAATTATCAGCTACTAGAATTACCAGCTACTAGAATTACCAGCTACTACAATTACCAGCTACTAGAATTACCAGCTACTAGAATTACCAGCTACTAGAATTACCAGCTACTAGAATTATCAGCTACTAGAATTACCAGCTACTAGAATTACCAGCTACTAGAATTATCAGCTACTATAATTATCACATACTAGGCTACTAGAATTGTCAGTTGCTAGAATTATCAGCTACTAGAATTATCAGCTACTAGAATTACCAGCTACTAGAATTACCAGCTACTATAATTATCACATACTAGGCTACTAGAATTGTCAGTTGCTAGAATTATCAGCTACTAGAATTATCAGCATAATAGGCCTACCGTATGCCATTAGCTGAAAGAGATGGTGTACCATCATCAGTTCAGAAAATCACAATTGAATAATTATTGCTTATTCCCAAAATGTGTTCTACATATGCCCTTATATACAGAACTTCAGCATTTTGGGATATGTGCGGTCAGTAGAACATAGATATACCATACCTGAGCTGCATGTCTCATGTTTGATGGTTCTGGCAAACGAAACCTTGTTGCAGACCCAAAGTCAAGCTCAAACTTGACACAATAAATCCTCATAATTAGCTCCAGTAGATTGCACTGCTTGGACTGAAATAAAAAAGCAAAATGGCAGTTGTATTACATATACCAGATACATACAATGCAAACATAAGTATTTCACACAAATACTACTACTAATAATAATAAAAATAGACAAAATGCTAATAAATAAAGAAAAAATGATGATACAGATTCATGTTTCAGTCTACGATCTTTATCAGTACAATCACAATTTAATAACAGAAAAATACAGAATAATACTAAAAATTACATAGAAAATTTATGTAGTAAATCAAGAAATAGCACATGACGGATGGATAAACTTTCAATTGACTATATAAAGAATATTTATAACCAACAAAGAACATTTTGAATAATGATGTATAATTCAGTAAATAAATACACTCATTATTGAAACCTACCAGATCCTGCATATCTTTGAGTGTGTTGAGTATATCTAATTTAAAACCATCAGCCTGACCTCTGTCAGTCCCAGCATTCATGTGGTTTCCTACTGCTAATACTGTCTCCAGTACATGTTTTAAAGGAACGCTGAAACAAAAATGTTCAAATATGCTTAAAATTGTTACAAAATTAGAACAACCTGGGACATCACTAAACAGGGTGAAAAAGTTATTGAGGAATGACTTCATTGTGCTCAGGTTTTTTCATATGTACTCCATGTTGTCTTCTGTACCACAATGGTATGTCAACTTCTGTACCAAGATGTTACATCAACTTCTGTACCATGATGGTATATCATCTTCTATACCATGATGAAATACTACCTTGTGAACCATGATGGCATATCACCTTCTGCATTATGATGGTGTATCAACTTCTGTACCATGGTTGTATCACCTTCTGTACCATGGTGGTGTATCACCTGTACCATGGGGGCATATCACCTTCTGCACCATGATGGCATATTACCTTCTGCACCATGATGGTATGTCAACTTCTGTACCATGGTGGTATCAACTTCTGTACCATAGTAGTGTATCACTTTCTGTATCATGGTGGTATATCACCTTCTGTACCATGATGGTATATCACCTTCTGTACCCTTGGGTTTTAGAGATTAAGTTTCTATTTTGCCAGTATCAAGGTTGGAAATGGTTGTCTTGAGCTTGGGTTGACTACATCAATCTCAGATGATGTGCTCAAAGACTGATTATCACAGCCACACCACTCAACACATTCTGTTCTTTGGACTACATTCTGTTAATCTGCAGGATTTTGAGAACAACGGCAGAGGAAACGGATATTGAGACATCACACGCAAAGAATTTCATCTTCTTCTGTGTTCATTTTAAACTCTTATTAATTAGCAGGATGTAGTTTGAAGAATGAAATGCATAGTGTCATGGTTTTCAGCTAGACAACATCTGCGCCTTTTGACCTGACACATCTGATTTCATCATTGCTTCTGGATTAATTGGACCCTTTATGAAAAGGACAGCAAAAACCACCCTCAACCCTATATTCACCTCTTACTTTTGTACCTGCCAACACACGGACAACAATGACATTTAATACAGTTTCAGACTATGATGTTAATGACAAAATCATTAGAAACAACCTGCTGCAAAATAAATAAATGACAACACACAGAAGTTGATGTTGCAGATGAACTAATTCCTTTAGTTGTAAGTAGGTAACTCATGACAACCCATTGCTTTTCTGACAAAAGCATGGGTTGGGTGCTTCTCAGCTGTGTAACTGAGGTGACACTCTGACTCACTCTTCAGCTGTGTAACTGAGGTGACACTGACTTCTCAGCTCTGTAACTGAGGTGACTCTCTGACTCATTTCTCAGCTGTGTAACTGAGGTGACACTGACTTCTCAGCTGTGTAACTGAGGTGACATTCTGACTCACTTCTCAGCTGTGTAACTGAGGTTACACTCTGACTCACTTCTCAGCTGTGTAACTGAGGTGACACTCTGACTCACTTCTCAGCTGTGTAACTGAGGTGACACCTACACTCATATAAAGCATCAACGGCATGGATGTATAAGAGAGGTTTATAGATGCATATTTTAGTCCTTAGAGGTATTCAGGTAACAGTATCCCATGATTACAATATCTTACCAGAGACACAGTACACACATCCGTGTCAACTATCTGATCATTGTTTAGTCGGATTTGTTGACTCATCCACAGTGATGGCACATCATTGTTTAGTCGGATTTGTTGACTCATCCACAGTGATGGCACATCTAACATTCTCCATCACCTAGAATTTTGCAACAAAAGGACAAAGGTGGAATGTCCAGCTGACCTGCATCTCTTTGTTGTCTCTTCCATGGGGATGATTAGATAGAAGACAAAAGTCAGAAATTGAGACAAGTTGTGAGACAAATGATTTTTTCCACGGGTGAAAAGTATTCAAATATCCCCGAACATTCCATAGGTAGTCTCCTATGACATGCCTGGAAAGAAGATTGGCCCTAATCTTTACACCCTGTCCAGGTCCCTGTTGTCACACAGGAGACACTCAAAGGTTAAACTAAAGATTGTCTCATTTACTGACCTTGAGGTAATCTCCTGACAAGCCGTCTGAAGTTCCCGCAGCTGCTGATCTAAAAAACAGGAAGGACAAACAATAATTTTCAATTTATTTAGTTAAAATGGGTCATCTGAAACTCAGGATTCACGTCACGTCGAAACAAGTGCTTATTAATATTATCTGCAAAATATTTTATTCATAATGACATAAAGCATTGCTATACAGACATAATAGATAGACACAAAGCCAGATAAACAGATATAATGGATAAATTCAAAGCCAGCTATACAGACATAATGGATAGACACAAAGCCAGCTATACAGACATAATGGATAGACACAAAGCCAGCTATACAGACATAATGGAAAGATACAAATTCAGCAGCTGACCATGCAAAAGATGGATTACACAAATAAAATAAGCCATTGAATCAAACATATATGCAGCACACAAAAAAGAACATCTCTAAAGAACTCTTCTACCCCTAACTCTGCAAGGAACCAAGGAATAAAGCAGAAATAACTATGACATTATGGGAGTACATTCTTTAAAACCTTATTATGCTTACTGAAACATATAGCTGTTGTATTTTATTACATTAATTGAATTGTGGGATTTAGACAGTGGTTTGTCCCATCCCTATTATTGTCTAATATTTATATGGATAGTATTATGTAGTCTTCTGATTGCTCAAATTATGGATATCATGTAAACATTTGAAATACTACCAGATAATGAGCAGGTAAATGACTTGCCAGATCTATTCTTTGCTGACAATTAGTGCCTAGTCCAAGTGAAGAGCTCCAAATTCACATAGACTTACTCAATGACAGCTGCTTCAAACATGAAAATCAATACAGACAAAAAACTGAAGAATTGTGAAGAAAAGGATGAGAACCCAATACAATCAAGATAAATGATCAACAACTGAAACAAGTGGTGGAGTCTAAAATATGTAGGGAGTAGATCATGTGAGGTTGGATGGTTGGTTGCTGATCCAGAAGTCCATGCCCTTTGACCCATCATTATTTTGCTGGGAAGTCTGGATTTTCAGCTCAGAGAATAACTATCACACCTCCAGGAAGGTAGGTTTCAACCTATGCACTGCTCTGAGCAACTGTAGCCAAGAAAGGGTTCACTGTGCACATTCCCTGCCACCAATTGACTACTGGTTATGCTGAACTTCTCTATTGCTCCAGGCATGCAACCAAATGTTCAAGTCAAAAGAATTGTCTTGTCCTGAGTCACTGTGCCTCTATGATGGGCCTCAGCCATAGGAAAAACAATGCTGTCAGTTTCTTCCTCCCCAGTGCTGTGCAGTACATCTAGGCTCCTTCTCAACCACAGAGGTGGTTTTTATATATACATAACAAAAAGCATAAAACACACTGCAACAACAAAATACAAGAATGAAAAGCATAATTGTATAGATGATGTGCCATGAAGCTTCTATAAGAAGAAAACCTCAATATAACGGCATGTCATCTACTAAGGTCTTCTGTTGAATGGGCGGTTTGTCTTTGGGCCATTAGATCATGTGAGGAATGAAGAGATTACAAACACTTTTGGAAAAATGTCTATGGTCACAAGCATTGAACAGCAGAGACTGAAATGATTCAGCCACTTAACGAGAATGAATCCAAATTTTTCAGCAGCAAGAGAATACAACATGAAAATGGAAACTTAGAAACTACTCAAGAGAAATTTTGTGGCTTTTCTACCTTTGCTTCAACAAGTAGAGTTGAAGTCATGAGATTCTCAGCTTCCTTGCCAAGTAATTTTTCCTACCAGAGGTGGCTATAGCAACCCATCTCTGAACCATGATTAGTGGCGGCCAGATATGCACTCCCTGTTATTCAAGTGGATTCTCCATTTCTGCAAGGCTATCATGTTTGCCTGATTCTGGGCTTTCCAAGTGAATTGTTATATCCTGCACAGAGTTGTTTTTCCCAACATCCCACATGTCACCTGTTGATAGGCAGGGCACCACGTACATGCCGAGTTCTATGACCACGGTCAAGGCTATAGATCACCTGATTTTCTCAGTGTCATTTGCAGTCCTGGAATCTCAAAATATTGTGCCACAAAGTAAACATAAATGAAATACTGTGCAACTTCCATGAGAGGAAAGCATCATTATATTGGCATGTCATCTGTGCCATGTGATGTATTCTCTCCAGAACGTTGTCTTCCCAATGAACTCTCAAAACCCCCTTCTGTCTTGGGCGATGCGGCTTGCATTTTCCAACAACGTATTCATGTTATCTTTAATGTTGTCAGTCCATCGTCTTCTTGGTCTGTGTCATCTACTGTGAGTTTACTATTTCATAATGGTTGGTTGGATAGGCCAATAGTCAGACATTCAGACCTTCTGCAAGCAGGTCTTTTGGTTAAAGATAAATAATATGTACTAAATGTGCAAAAATGAAATCTAACAAGTATATCCAGGAATACGGTAATAAAGTTTGCTAATCAATGAAGACACACACATTGATGTTTCAACCAAAAGGCCTTTATATTACACATGTCAATGTGAACTTCCATATGCTTACTGTCCATTTTCTGTTTATGTTTTAATTTTGTTGCAATATTTTGTCTTGATAAAGGCTTTGTGGTTAAAACGTTGATTTGTGTGATTTATTATGTGTGTCTTCAGTGATTAACAAAACCTTATTACCATATTCTTGGATTTACCTTTTGGTTAAAACTTTTTTGTCCTTTGCATTGTGATTTTATGGATTATTAAAACATCATTACTCTGTTTCCTTTTTTAGCCTTAAGAAATTGTAACACATGATAAATAGTTAGCTTGGTAACATGATAAATTGCTGGTTTAGTAACAGATGATAAATTGTTGGCTTGGTAACAGATGATAAATTGCTGGTTTGGTAAATGATGATAAAGTGTTGGCTTGGTAACTGATGATAAATTGTTGGCTTGGTTGCAGATGATAAACTGTTAGCTTGGTAACATGATAAACTGCTGGCTTGGTAACAGATGATAAATTGCTGGCTTGGTAACAGATGATAAATTGCTGGCTTGGTATCTGATGATAAACTGTTTGCTTGGTAACAGATGATAAATTGTTGGCTTGGTTGCACAACTATTTAGATTTTTTCATCATCATCCATTTCAACAAGCTGACAGTTAATTTAACTTACCGGTACTTCACATGATTTCATAGCTTACCTGGATATTGATTAGAGACAGAACTGACACACCTACTAGAGATGACTTGACATCAATTCAAAACTTACCAATCTCAAACATGTTGATCTGAAATTTGTTCTTAAATCTGAGAAACTCCAGCCTCTCTCTAAAGTGGTCAACTTTTGAAAGTTCAAACACTAGATACTCTGGAGCATCAAGTTGACCTGGCAACACATTTTTCAAGCAAATAATTAAACATGCAATTAGTGCTGCAGACAAACAATTTAAAAGACTTTCATACAGCTGAAGTCAAATGTGTTGGGGCATTGTAGTTAAAAAAAAGATGATACAATGCATATCCATTCTCTGGACTTGGGAATTGAGTTAGTAGGGCCCCACTGTCTTGCTACAAGAGTTCAATAGGGATTTTGAGAACAATCAGACACACTCAAAACTCATGATCATCCCATTTTTGTGTGTGTTTATTTTAAAATTTCTGCTGGTTATTAGGTTATAGCCTGAAATGCAGTGTTTCATGGTTTACAGGTTGACTGTGACCGCTGTACCTGTAGGCTTGACACACCAGACTGCAGCATAGTTTTGGGGGTCACTGTCAACTATTGGGGAGTTTGAGAACACATGAACCAAGAATTTAGTTTTTATTATAGTTTTAGAATCCAGATATGAGATATCTTTTTTTTAAAAATGTATTCATGTGATCCACTCCTCCGTTGCCATGAAGTCAGCCTTTTTTTTCATGTTATGTCACAGTGACCAACAGAACATGACTTTTCATGAAAACAAATGCAATTTAACATTTAGTCACCATTATTAACAATTTAACATTTAGTCACCATTATTAACAATTTAACATTTAGTCACCATTATTAACAATTTAACATTTAGTCACCATTATTAACAATTTAACATTTAGTCACCATTATTAACAATTTAACATTTAGTCACCATTATTAACAATTTAACATTTAGTCACCATTATTAACAATTTAACATTTAGTCACCATTATTAACAATTTAACATTTAGCCACCATTATTAACAATTTAACATTTAGTCACCATTATTAACAATAAAAATTCTAACAAGTACTTCAATATTTCAGTATTGCTTGTAATGAAACTAGATAGGGGCAATGAAGGCAACTGCCACAGTTGCTGGGAACCAAAAACAGTCCAGAGGGGCACCACATAGAAATACATATTTTTTACATACGGGCGAAGCCAGATATTTCTCATGGTGCCACAATGCCTAATTTCCATGCTGAATGATGAGATCATTATTTGTCAGAAAGAGATCAGGGAATAAATGGCTACTGACTGAAAGTCTACATGAATAGTTCTATCATACACATCATTTTTAAATTGAGAACACGGCAGCACAGACTCAAACAACGCATGCATATGAAGTTGGCAGTGGCTACACCCATATATTTGTCCCTGTGGGCAATCTGTAGAAAACACAGAACATGTTTTACAGGACTGTCCGCTGTACCACATCTTAACTCTTCGTCTCCGTAAGCCACAGTAAGGTTGTCTTCCTATGCCGGAGCACATTTTAGAATATTTTTTGTAATTGATGGTAGTATTTGTATTTTTATTATTTCTCCATCACCATTCTATTCACATTATCAATTCTGACATCAAAATATTCAGAAATGGATAGGCAATTATATTATATTTAGTATGTGTGCTTATTTGCAAAATTATATTAGGTATATAAAATTTAATTAATAAAAAACAAGAAAATATGGCGAAATAACAATATAAATTTTTACATTCCCAAGCTTGTATCCCAGAAAACTGAATTATAATCCATTTATTGTGAAATAAAACACACCTACATGTATCCTGAACCATTTTGTACTGCATACAAGTATTTATATATACAGAATTACTTATAAATGTCACATTGTCTTGAAGTCAACAAATGTATACAAAATACACATTTTTCACAAAATTTTCTAATCATTAGGCCTACATTTTAGTGTCCAGGACTTATTATTTAATCCTTATATACATAATACAAATCATTATGCCTTAGATAATGTTCTGAATATTCACATTCGTATATGATACTCCTAAAATAATGTTTTTGAATATAGATAAGGGGGAAAGCAATATATATTGCATTGGAAACGCCCCTCCTGAGCTTCATTAAAACTCAAATATAAATCAGAACTTCCATCAAAGTCAGATCGTAATAATAATTCAATATTAGGCCTACAATCATCAACTAAGCTAATGTTGAAACTATTACCTTACGTATTTATAACATTTCCAAAGCCTAGCTAAATTAAAAACATAGAGGACGTCTAAATTTCATTACTTCAAATGCAAGTAGCAATAAGTTACACAAAATGAAAATGTAAACACACTTGTTTATATGAAATTAGAGCTCAAATTTAACAAAATGTCTCAGACTTTTGCCACGCTTCCCAAGATAGACCTATTCTTGATCGGAAGTACCGCAAATAATGACTGTTCGTTTAATTTTACGGTCGTCGTAATGTTTATAATTAATAATAGTAATTCATATAAAAATGTTGATTTGAGCGGCTTTTGGCATAGCTGTTCTTCTAAATGTAGATATTAGTGGCTTCTAAATGTAGATATTAGAGAGAAAAAGCTCTGATGGACAAGCTCTATAGCTATGTGTCAGGGCTGGTGACCACAGTACAATTCATTTAACAACTCCATATCATCATCTGAAAGACTGGTAAATGAGAAAAAAAAAGTTTTAACATACAAAAACACCAACAAACTGTCAGGGCAAATGTATAAAGTTATGTTTGATTAAAAGTCCAATTACTCCTTACCTGCTCCTCTTTTCTTTATGTGGTGGAAAATTTTGTCAAGTTCCCTTGGGGATGTCAGGAGTTCAAGGAGTTCTGCAAAACTATCTGTGTGAAGGCTATCACAGTTCAAGGTCATAAAAGCTTGGATGACTTCTGGTAGAGTGCAGTGAAGTGCACACATCTCTGATGTAATTCTTTGTGACCTCTCAGTTTCATAAATGGACACACACTGTGAATGTAAATTATCATTGTTGTATCATGGGATGGATATTTCTGTGTTTCATTAATTAAAACAGGACAGCTGATCAGCATGCAACATGAAAACAATTACAATGAGAAAAGGAAGAATGAAAGAAGAAAGAAAATAGTGATCAGTTTGAGGACATGAAATACAAGTGGAATAATTGACGGAACAAGAAATATGAGTGGAATAATTGATGGAATACTAAATATGAGAGGAATAATTGATGGAACAAGAAATACGAGTAGAATAATTGATGGAATAATAAATATGAGAGGAATAATTGATGGAACAAGAAATATGAGTGGAATAATTGATGGAATACTAAATATGAGAGGAATAATTGATGGAACAAGAAATACGAGTGGAATAATTGATCAAATAATAAATATGAGAGGAAAAAATGATGGAACAAGAAATATGAGTGGAATAATTGATTGAATAATAAATATGGTAATTTCAAGTGGAAGTGTGGGGGTATTATTAAAACAGAAACAAAAGGGACAAAACTTGAATAGATGACAATGAAAATATAATGATGGTTGTGTTCGCGAATAAGTTTGACAAACCTGAGATTGATTCCTTCCTCTTCTGAGACAAATGTCCTCATATAGATTTACATCGTTGGAGAAGTCAAGTGATCCTGAGAATAATCTGGAGAAAAGAACAAGATTGGAAGCAACTTGTCAGGAACTGTAGATAGATACAAGATGATAGCTGATTGTAGATAGATACAAGATGATAGCTGATTGTAGATAGATACAAGAGGATAGCTGATTGTAGACAGCTGATTGTAGATAGATACAAGAGGATAGCTGATTGTAGATAGATACAAGAGGATAGATATGAAGAATAAATAAATATAAAACAGATGGTACCAATTGTCACTTCAAAGTTTCCCTAAATAAATATAAAACAGATGGCACCAATTGTCACTTCAAAGTTTCCCTAAATAAATATATAGGAGGCTGGATTCATATCATTCAGTACAGTACCTAACATAATTGCCAGAATGAAGGCATGGAATAACATGATGTGCAGCACTGCATAGTGGTTGTTGCACTGGTTTCCTAGTTGGTTGTTGCACTGGTTTCCTAGTTGGTTATTGCACTGGTTTCCTAGTTGGGAAATCCAAGGTTTGATTCCAATTCATCTGGAAATATGTTAGATCACAAGTGGTTTGTAGATTGATCCAGTCATATAAAATGAGTACCAGATCTTATTTTAATGTAAAGGTGATGGCTGAAATGCTGATAGATTTACCTGCTTATTATTGGGAAATTTGGTTATATCACTGTATTCACCAATACACCTTAAAGTAAATGTTTGTGGTTCAAACTCATGACCATAAGGATGAGAGGCTAGTGCCTGACATCAGAGATAAAACAATCTCATTGGTTGAATAAAGTGAATAAATGTAGCTTACAGTTAGTTAACACTAATTTCTTCAATTGACAGCAAACACAGTGACCTACCAACTTTTATCATTACTTCTTCACCTAAAGATCAAGATTGAAATAAAAAGACAGATAATATCTACATTTTTATACCAACACTCTGCTACCAATGTCAAACATGGTCCTTAACAGCCTCGCAGCAGAGGAAAATTGTTACATGTGAAATGAAGTGCCTGAGAAAAGCTGCAATGGTTACTAAACTAGATAAGAAATTAAGAAAAGAGTTGGTATAATATCATGTATTGAGTATATCGAAAGACAGAAAGTCAAATGGTTCAGTCACCTTATGAGAATGAAACTAAACCAAATACCAATAAGAGCATATAACAAAAGAATATCCAGACATGTGGCCAAAGGTAGACCAAGAAAATGGTGGATAGAAAACATCAAGATAACCTTGAACAAACATGGATTTAATGCAACCAAGATGACTCATCTGGCCTTGGAACAACAGCTAAAGCTACCATCCCTACGCTTAACGGCAAATGTGAATACCATCAACCATCGTTCACCTGGGGACAGTCAATAGACAATATTCAATAAATATTATGAACAATATCATGAAGACTATATATATATGAGTGTGTTTGTGTGTGTGTCGTATCTGTGAATGCAAACATAGATTATTAAAGCACATTTAGATGTGTGTAATTGAGATGTGTGTGTAGGAGAAATGTGTGTAGGAGAGATGTGTGTGTAGGAGAGATGTGTGTGTAGGAGAGATGTGTGTGTAGGAGAGATGTGTGTGTAGGAGAGATGTGTGTGTAGGAGAAATGTGTGTGTAGGAGAGATGTGTGTGTAGGAGAGATGTGTGTGTAGGAGAGATGTGTGTGTAGGAGAGATGTGTGTGTAGGAGAGAACACAAGAAAATAATAGATGTTTCTACCTCTGCAATTCATCAATATCAATCTGTGGTTCTATGAATCCATGCCAGATGGTTGGTCTTTGTTCGCTTCCTGGACAGACAACAAATACCTAGATTATAACCTGTTTCAATAAATATCATGAAAGTTGCAACTAAATATCATGAAAGTTGTCAACTAAATATCATGAAAGTTGTCAACTAAATATCATGAAAGTTGCCAACTAAATATCATGAAAGTTGCCAACTAAATATCATGAAAGTTGTCAACTAAATATCATGAAAGTTGCCAACTAAATATCATGAAAGTTGCCAACTAAATATCATGAAAGTTGCCAACTAAATATCATGAAAGTTGCCAACTAAATATCATGAAAGTTGCCAACTAAATATCATGAAAGTTGTCAACTAAATATCATGAAAGTTGCAACTAAATATTGTGAAAGTTGCCACCTATTGCAACTAAATATCATGAAAGTTGCCACCTATTGCAACTAAATATCATGAAAGTTGCCAACTAAATATCATGAAAGTTGCCACCTATTGCAACTAAATATCATGAAAGTTGCAATGAAATATCATGAAAGTTGCAACTAAATATCATGAAAGTTGCCAACTAAATATCATGAAAGTTGCAATGAAATATCATGAAAGTTGCAATGAAATATCATGAAAGTTGCCAACTAAATATCATGAAAGTTGCCAACTAAATATCATGAAAGTTGCCAACTAAATATCATGAAAGTTGTCAACTAAATATCATGAAAGTTGCAACTAAATATTGTGAAAGTTGCCACCTATTGCAACTAAATATCATGAAAGTTGCCACCTATTGCAACTAAATATCATGAAAGTTGCCAACTAAATATCATGAAAGTTGCCACCTATTGCAACTAAATATCATGAAAGTTGCAACTAAATATCATGAAAGTTGCCAACTAAATATCATGAAAGTTGCCAACTAAATATCATGAAAGTTGCCACCTATTGCAACTAAATATCATGAAAGTTGCCAAATAAATATCATGAAAGATGCCACCTATTGCAACTAAATATCATGAAAGTTGCAACTAAATATCATGAAAGATGCCACCTATTGCAACTAAATATCATGAAATTTGCAACTAAATATCATGAAAGTTGCCACTAAAATAACTCTCTTCTTTAACATTCATTCTCAAACTCCCGCTGGATCTCATTTGTAGCAGGGCAACTATTCTACTAGATTTTCAACAGAATGTATTCCAGAGAATGGAAATGCATTGTGTCGCCATTTTATTTGCGCAAATGATTCAACACATCCGTCTTTGATGAAGCAACTAATATATTTAAATAAACTTGTTTGAGACTGATGAGTTACAGACCCAGGATGCATCGTTCTCCAAAGCAATTGTCTACTATTGAAGATTACATCACATTTCTACTTCTTCAGTGTTCATTCTGAAACTCCCGCTGGATTTGTCTTGTGGCAGGACACTGGTCCTACTATATTTTGAACACAATGTAGTCATCATTTTATTTGAACCAATGGTCCAACACATCTGTCTTCAGCAGTACATCACAATTGGTTCTGTAACATTCTTTATTCCATTTGCAAAATTGTAAATATGACTTACACCTGTAAAACCTGTAATGTTCAGTGATTGGTGGATCAAGACAAGGTAAAACCTGTAATATTCAGTGATTGGTGGATCTAGACAAGGTAAAACCTGTAATATTCAGTGATTGGTGGATCTAGACAAGGTAAAACCTGTAATATTCAGTGATTGGTGGATCTAGACAAGGTAAAACCTGTAATATTCAGTGATTGGTGGTTCTAGACAAGGTAAAACCTGTAATATTCAGTGATTGGTGGATCTAGACAAGGTAAAACCTGTAATATTCAGTGATTGGTGGTTCTAGACAAGGTAAAACCTGTAATATTCAGTGATTGGTGGTTCTAGACAAGGTAAAACCTGTAATGTTCAGTTGGTTGCTGAGTCAAGTTGTCCATAGGCTGAGGAGTTTAGAGAATGAAACATGGTTTATTGTTTGGTTGCAATATATGTGCCTTTAGACCTGATATATCTGACTTCAGTGTAGCTTATGAGCTAGTTTAACTTATGGGATTGGACAGCCAAGCCAACTACACCCAAAACAACATCCTAAGTTGCTTCTTACAACATGCATGGCAGGCCAACATTTTGTTATTTGTTGCTTCCTTTTGGAACTCCTGCAACACATGGAGGATATTCATTTAGAAACATGCACACAACTGTAATATTTGAGTAACCTACTATTTTCTGCATCTAGGATGATTCTGGACCACAGAAGAGGCTTCATACTGACACTTGTGTGAATAATGGGTTTGCTGGGATAGACACGCAGTCCCCTGCCTGGTCGAGGCGGCAGAGGTGGAGGCACCTGATCAGATTCTACGACAGCAGAATCAGCAACAACTTTCTTACCATCAACAACTTTTCCACCTGTAATGAAGTTCAAAATCAATTTGATAGAACATAATGGTAGATTATAGTATTTTCTGTAACACAAGTTTGATTAATGGATTGTAACGTTAGTTTGATTAATAGATTATAACATGAGTTTGATTATAGATTGTAACACTAGTTTTGCCCATGTGTTGCTGGGGCCCTAGAGGGGAGAAATAAATAGCAACACTGTTTACCTTCCATACATGTCATAAGAGGTGACTTAGGAGGTTATGGGATGGAGTTGGCTGATTTTTTATTAGAACACAAACTCATGTGGTTGCGTCTGTGGATCTCACCAACGGCCCACTAGACTAACCACTCATGCAACAGAAAACTTTAGTAGATGACATGGCGTTATATTGTGGTTATCTTTTTATAGAAGCTTCATGGCACGTCATCTATACAATTATGCTTCTCATGCTTCTATTTTGTTGTTGTTATGTGTTTCATGTTTACTTGAATATATTTATACACTCTGTGGTTGGGATAGAGCCAGAGATTTACTGCGCAGCACTGGGGAGGAGGATACTGACAGTACTGTTTGTTCCTATTGCTGATCCCCTCATAGAGGCACAGTGACTCAGGACTTGATAATCCTTTTGACTTGAACATTTGGTTGTATGCTTGGAGCATTAGAGAAGTTCGGCATAACCAGTAGTCAACTGGTGGCAGGGAATGAGCATGTGAACCCTATCTTGGCTGCATTGGGCTTGGAGAGGTGCATATGTTGAAACCTACCTTCCTGGTGGTGTGATAATTATTCTCTGGCTCGGGGATGGTTGAAAATCCACAGACTTCCCAGCAATATAATGACATTTTAATGGCATTGAGTCAAAGGACAAGAACCCATGGACTGCTGGATCAGCAACCAGCAAACCATTAGAAGACAATGATGTGACAAAGATTGCTTCAGGTTTCACAGTTGACAGGTTATCAACTTTCCATAGTTACCTCCTGTAACATTCCTCAACATTCCATAATCACCCCCTGTAAAATTCCTCAATAGAAGATAGGTCTCCCCATTCTTTCCAACCTGAGCTTGTAGTCCAGGCGTCAGTTGCCACACAAGCACATAAATATACACATGCATACATAAATATACACCTGCATACATAAATATACACCTGCATACATAAAATTATCATTCAGTGTTAAGGATATTGAAATGCGGTCTCATTATAACAGAGAAATATAAATAATATTGAGGCATGAACACTGAAGAATTACTCACCTAAGATGTTCAGCAATGCCAACTTTCCTGGCAGGATTCCATAAGGTGAAGATTTGTTAGAGCTATGTTCTAACATCTCTGCTATGTTACGTAGTTCATGCATCTTGGTCATCAGTTTATTGATGCGGCCCTCGTATGTCCGCAAGACATTCTGATGCTCTCTTTTCATTCTTCTCATTTCTTCCAGCAGCTGCTTCTCGTTGTCAGAATAAGAGTAAGTATTCTCTGGCCACCTTCGACCACTGTCAATTCCATCACTGGCTACACTTTCTGGACATCGTGGTCTGCTGCCTTCACACACCATGTCATCACTTCCAGGAATAATATTGTCAGAGACCCATCCATGATTTCCACTAACATTTGACACTCCTGGATTAAACCATTTCTGCAGATCATGAGGACCTGCATGAGAACCTGCATAAGGAACTGCTTGAGAACCTGATTGAGGATACTTCTCTGAATGTTGCCTACCATTCATATCTCCAACTCCTTTATTAACAGGTTCTAAATTATTCATATTTTTGTTTCCATTTTCAATGACTGTAACCTTTTGACCTGTGACCTTTAACCCCTGTGTGTTTAATCTATTGTTTTCAATGGTGACATGATTAAGGGAAGATGAATGATTTTGATCAAGATTCAAATTGGTATTGGGTAATCTTTGTTCATGGATATCACCATGTTCTGGACTGTTATCTGGTTCCTTATTCATTTCTACAGTAGTCAGATTTTTACTGACTTGATCATGATGATGATGTGAACTAATTTCTTTGTTATGTAGTAGCTGGTGTTGATTTAAATTTGGAGAACTGTCATGTGATGCCTCATCTGATACATCTTTGGCAGAAGTACCCTTAGAATGTCGACTTACAGATGTGGTTTGTCTTGATCTACCATTTCCGCATTTTCCACCTTCTTTGAGTTTCCCTGAATAAATGTGATTATCTAAGGAACTGTCTGTGGAATTCACATCCTTTTTGAGTTCTAAAGTGCTGGTAAAAGGGGCGTTATTACCACCACTCCATGCAGCATCAGTTCCATTTGTTGGAAGTTTCTTCTGAAAATCTGAGTTGTGATTGTAGCCAAAGTCCTGCTCAAGCTCTTGAAAGAATGTATTGTATGATGTCACAATGTTGTAGGCCTCACTTCTGTTCAGTAACTTAGTCCGAATATCCTGGATTAGCTGCCAGTCCAGATGTCTGGGAAACTTCTCAGACTTGGTATTACTGAGGAGAAATGTTTGATCAATTTAAATTTTGTTACTACAAACAAAAACTAACAGGTGGCATATAAATTAATTGTATAGATTAATTTATGTATGTGTGTGGATGTATTATATGCTTGACCAATGGGGTGCACCAACAAGGATGTATGCGTGCGGATGGCACAAATCAGGAACCATGTAGCATAATTATGGATGCTACAGTGACAAGCATAATAAATAAACTTGTGTTTTTATTTCCATGAATAAGTGATGGGATATTGTTTTCCTTTCTACAGTGGAATTTGGTTAAGTAACATGTACCTCTTATGGTGATGTAGGTTCCTTCAACCGTGGAAGTAAGTTAAGCTCAAATTGGTTATATAAGAGTTTAGGTCCAACCACACATTGTGTGTTTAACCAAGCTCACAGTCTTTAAGTAATCTGCTGATTGAAATTTTTTAGTAGTTTGTGACGTCACTCTGCTGGATCGTTTCTATCAGAGTTATGGCTACTGTATACATGCTGAACTAGTCTTTGATTGATAAGAACCTGTCTAAGCTGACAATGAAATGCTGGAGGACAGAGGTGAGGGGGCTCTTAGTGCGTAGCGAGCAGATTGATTCATACGGCAGCAGTCTCTTACGTCCACGATCATCCCTTCACCTATGGTGTGCATTTGTGGTATTAAATAGTGGCATAAATTAATTCTCACTAAACAAAGATGTATAGAGTAGAAGCGGGAAGGGTATGAGTGTTAGGTTTATGATTAGGTCTAACCCTACCACTAACACCCATCACCCCTCCTAAACTCTTGGATCATCCCTTCTCCTCCAATGTTAATTCATGGCATTAAATCGTTGAATAATGTAATCTTCACCAAAAATTAGCCATTTTGTTTTTTTGGCACCATGAACATAATTTCATTGACTGCATAAAACTGTGTGAACTATAACAAATTTGGAATGAACCTGTACATAATATGGAACTTCACCCACATTTCCAAAATAAGCAAAATATGAGGTAAGCATATGATATGTGATTTAGCCAATTTTTACATTCATAAAAAAAGAATGGAGATCATGGTTCTGGTAATCCAGTAAATATGACATCTGGAGTTTTGTATAAGGTGTTGTGAAGTGGAAAGTCTGATTTAATTGATAAATTTGAAAACTTCTCAATACATTTTAACATGTTTCAATACAGAGTTTAACATGGTTCAATACAGAGTTTAACATGTTTCAGTATAGTTGAACATGTTTCAATACAGAGTTGAACATGTTTCAATACAGAGTTGAACATGTCTGCACAGCAAGTCTAGTTTTCTTAATAAATGTTGCTGTATTTGATAACTCCTCAAGAGTCAGTACATCTTTGTTGTAAGGGGGAAATGATTGAAGAAGGGGGCTGGGTCAGATCCATGCAGGGGAAACATCGGAAAGAAGGGGACTTGGTCAGATCCATGCAGGAGAAACATTGGAAAGAAGATATTTAAACAATAAAGAACCACATTCACAGAGTCAAACCTTTGAAAAATTGACAATTAATTTGTAAAAGATAATTTAAGCAAATGCATTTATTGGATAACACTATGGGAGCTATGGAAGAATATAATTGCCCACATTGGGGTGCCATGGGACAAAAATGCTGAGAACCATCGAACTGGACTATACACATAATGTTAATACTAACATATCATCAAGAATGTTAACATGTACATATCCAGAATGTTAACATGAGCATGTTATCACGAATGTTAACATGAATATGTCATCAAGATCACCTGAGTTGAGAATTAGCTGTGGACAAATGTTGCACATCCACTGCTCGTATAAGTTCACTGTCGTGCCACGTGTATAGTTGAGCAGAGTCTTCGAAATCTTTAGCACCAAAAATACTTCTGATATGGCCTTCCTTAAAGAGTTTTCTGGCGAGTCTGAAAGCTACGGCTCTGCTAGGGAAATTCTTGGGATAACTTTCTACCAGCAAAGAGATAAACACTGAACCTCTAAACACATCTCTTTTTCTGGCTGTGTTGTTCTGTTTCCTCTCCATCTGAAAGAAAATATGATAATGGAGGTAAGTGTTATGAATAGTAAGAAATATCTGTCTAGGATCTATGACAATTAAGTGCTGTCCAACCCATCTTAGTTATCTCATGGTGTATGACCACCATGTCAGATGTCAGGCAATCTCTTCACAATTACCTCACCTCTGCCCGATGGGACAGTACGTACCCAAATATAACTGGGAATTATGTCAGAATCGGATTTTTCAGTCATCTCCGCACACACACACCAGAGAGAGATACAACAACACATATGAAACTGTTGTCATCATCGCCTGTGATGGACCATCTCACACACACACACACACACCAGAGAGATATACTGTCTATTGTCTTTCCCCAGATAGTTTGTGATCCACTCTTGCCGTTAAGCGTAGGTGTGATTGTAGCTCGAGCTTGCGTTCTAAAGATGTGTGGCCTCGGCTGTGCTATGACCGTGTCTGTTAAGGATGTCCATGACATTTTCTATCCATCTTTTTCGTGGTCTTCCTCTGGCTTTGTACCCTAATCTCATTTGGTTATATGCCTGTACGGGCAACTTGTCGTGATGCATTCTCATAATGTGGCCAAACCACCTGATCTGCTGCCTTTCTATGTAATCTGTGCAATGTGTTATACCTATTCTTTACCTGATATCTTCATTTCGTAATCTATCGAGCCTGGTGACCCCTGCGGCTTTCCTCAAGCAATTCATCTCACATGTCATTATCTTTCTATAATGTGAAGATGAGAGAGACCAAGTTTGGCACTGGTAACACAGTGTTGGTAGAAATATACTGTAGATATATTCTAGCACCATAATGATATATAAGAGATATATATATAAAACAGCAGAAATATGAGACTTATATCACCCTCCGATGGATGGCAATTATTATTACAATTATAAAGGCATATAATTAAATTACATCAATGCCAATATCATTATATACCACAGAAGACGGATGTGTCGGGTCATTTGGGTAAACGCATTTCCATTCAATTGACTACATCCTGCTAGAAATCTAGTAGGACCATGATTCTGCTACAAGAGAAATTCAGCGGGAGTTTGAGAATGAACACTGAAGAAGCAATCTCATTGCCCCACTTAATACTCCCATTATCCATATCTCGGTATTCTCCCCTGATTTTGATTTAAGTAACTTAGCTTTAACTCGATCGCCTCCCTTTTCTAGAGTTTACTGTTACGACTCATTATCTCCAACTCAGTGTTTACCTGGAGTTTAAATTTAAAATGTTGTCTTTTGTGGGTGTGGGGCCCACAGGTATTTATAAAACCGAGAGTTGAAGGGTTATGGTTATGAAACAAAGCTCTATGGAAGTCACTTCAATCAACAAAATGGTGATTAACTAACCCTTTTAGCTACAAGCAGGTAGCTCTTGACAGAGCATAGTGTATCTTACAAAAACACTAGCTTACTCAGTTGAGTAACCGAGGAGTTCAGTAACCGAGTTGTTCAGTAACCGACGAGTTCAGTAACCGAGGTGACACGAGAACTCGTATAAAATTCGTTGTCTCAAAAGCATTGGATGTTAGAAGGATTAATTGATGGTTATGAGGGTTAATGGGTGGTTAGGAGGGTTAATTGATGGTTAGGGGGGTTAATTGATGGTTAGGAGTGTTAATGGAATAGGTTATGTTTCCGAAGAGAGACATTCCTATATCCCAGGATCGGCAGGTGTTTAGCATATACTTTTGGTTCAACCAATGTTCATCATTCTTCCGTCAGCCGTGTTGATCGATCTAACACACAGGATACGAGAGCTCTATTACTCACAATTCCTGTGAAATGAGACAAATTAGCAAATCTACGACTTTGTCACTGATATAATACAATGGTATCTCTATAACGCATCCTTTTATAACAAATTTCCCTATTTAACAACTTTTCAAAATGCCCAATATATATTTAATCTGTATTGTTTATATGTTTATAGTAATGTTCTGTTATTACCTACATATTTCGTCGGTCCGTGCCAAGTTGTTATATCGGGATTGAACTATAGCTTATCCCCTACTCTCCCTTGTATCTGAGTTCCAGGAAAACAAGGTCACAAGAAAGTGCTAATAATTGCTAGACTGGTGTTTCCCTAATTTTTTATTTTACCATGCCATAAGTCTTTCTAAAATTCGATACCCCCCTAGGTAACATATACATATTTTTTATATATTAAAAATTGAATTGTTCCCTAAAATTAAGGAATAATTGTCCCTTGAATCAAATTGCTTCATGTGGGGCGTGGGCCCCATGTTGTGAAACACTGTGCTAGATTGTTTAAGGAATTTCTCTAGGAGTCAACAAACTGATACAAACAACAGTCGAACTGTGTCCACACTCACGGTCCCAAACTTCAAACAAAGCTCGGATACCTTTCAATTAAGGTACAGTCACTCAAGACGCACATTCCTAGAGTAACCGTTGATTTGAAGACGGATTCGAATTCATCGGAATGTGCTGGGAATTTCAAACATAATATTTGACCCAGAATTAGTTCGACTGTGTATTAATTGAAAACGAGGCAAACCAATATCTGATAAGCCATTTTCTGCCAGTCTTAAGTTGGTAATGATCAGAATTCCTGCATATATTGTAAAGTGTACATTAATATAATCATATGACAATTGTATTCGAATACATTTATAATGTGTGTACTAGAATGTAGATTTAAACACCAAAATAACAATATTCAAAACGATTATTATACCCCCTTGTTCTGCCAATGCCAAACATGGACAACGACAGCACAAGACAAACGTAAACTTGTGACAGCTGAAATGACAGGCTTACACAGTATTTTCGGATATCGCTAAGAGACAAAAGAACCGGCACCACTCCAATCTTGGAATATATTGTGAGACAACGGATACAATGGGGTACACACATCAGCAGACTACCATCAGATAGTATACCACAACAAGCTATGCTACACAGATACAGTGAGGGCAGACCTAGAGGCCGACCACGAAAACGATGGACCACCGAAATAAAAGAGGCGACAAATTCCAAAATGTACTCAGCATACGCAAGGGCCATCTCCAGATAACTCTTCTACCCCTGGGCAGGACCACATGGTCCACATGAATGATAATCGCCTACCAAAGACGTTGTTGCATGGAGAACTCCAGACTGACTCCCGCAAGGCAGGGGGACAGAAGAAGCGTTTTAAAGACACTCTTAAGACATTACAGCCTCACTTCAACACAGGCACAAATTCATGGGAGAGTCTTGCACAAGACATCCGATTGGCGTCGCAGAATCAAGAGTAGTACATCAGCAGGGCATCCCAGATACAACAATCGCGCTAGAAGAAAGGCAAGATCTACTCAATAGCACACAGACTCCTCCCACACATGCCCAAAGTGTGGTTGACAATTCCAGGCACGCATAGGACTCAGTAGCAGTCGGGTACACAGCAGATACTAACATCATCATCTTTCCAGTTGAGTTGAAATGGTCGTAGTTGACTAGGACGGACAAACTACACGTGTATTCAAAACGTAAATACAACATAATTCTACATTTCCCTGCGCTTGTCTGACCTTGCTAAGGGGTGGGGTGGGATGGGGGTTAAATGGCTCGTATTTGACTTGTCCCATAACACTCATTGATGTCGACATAAAGGGACCAATGAAAACATCGGAAACGTCAAATAGCGTACAATTTAGAAGGATTACTTCGCTGAGTACACAGGGCTGTATGACAAAAGACGCAGATAAAAGTAAGAGGATTATTTACCGACCCGTGATCACATTATGTACGAATGTGTGTTTGTGTGTTTGACCCTTGATCACATTATGTACGAATGTGTGTTTGTGGTGGACCCGTGATCACATTATGTACGAATGTGTGTTTGTGGTGGACCCGTGATCACATTATGTACGAATGTGTGTTTGTGGTGGACCCGTGATCACATTATGTACGAATGTGTGTTTGTGGTGGACCCGTGATCACATTATGTACGAATGTGTGTTTGTGGTGGACCCGTGATCACATTATGTACGAATGTGTGTTTGTGGTGGACCCGTGACTGCGTCTGAATACGAGTGCAAGACCACACATCTTACGTTTGAACACGTCAACGTTCTAAACCATGTGTTCTGGTAGACTTCGGACTTTTAAATCGTAATATTATCATAGATTTCCATTTTAAAAAAGACCACCAGATTGAACTATTTTGTTCAGATATTTCACACACGCGCTACTTGTGTTGAAAAACTATTCGGTTATTTGAAATAGACTTTCGTCTATTTGTTGATGGGATTCGAAAGGGAAGCAAATAATAGCAACCCTGGTATCTGTCATGCTTTCATGTTTGTCGAATGGGCATCTGGCCCACAGGGGCTTCTCTGCCAAATAAGTTGTGAAGAAACCAAGATGATCTAAAGCAAACTGCTCTATACATGAACAATATTTGATTGGATGTTAAACAGTTGATCGCAGAATGTGTGTAGTAGCAGCATAGAAGCGTCATCAGTTGTTGTGTAGTATCAGGAACCCAAGATGACCTTAAACAGTCCGCTCTATACATGACCAATATTGGATTGAAAGTTTAACTAAAACAATCCGCTTAATACGCATGCCCAATATTGGATTGAAAGTTTAATTAAAACAATCCGCTATATACATGACCAATATTGGATTGAAAGTTTAACTAAAACAATCCGCTATATGCATGCCCAATATTGGATTGAAAGTTTAACTAAAACAATCCGCTATATGCATGACCAATATTGGATTGAAAGTTTAACTAAAACAATCCGCTATATGCATGACCAATATTGGATTGAAAGTTTAACTAAAACAATCCGCTATATGCATGACCAATATTGGATTGAAAGTTTAACTAAAACAATCCGCTATATGCATGACCAATATTGGATTGAAAGTTTAACTAAAACAATCCGCTATATAAATGACCAATATTGGATTGAAAGTTTAACTAAAACAATTCGCTATATACATGACCAATATTGGATTGAAAGTTTAACTAAAACAATCCGCTATATGCATGACCAATATTGGATTGAAAGTTTAACTAAAACAATCCGCTATATGCATGACCAATATTGGATTGAAAGTTTAACTAAAACAATCCGCTATATGCATGACCAATATTGGATTGAAAGTTTAACTAAAACAATCCGCTATATGCATGACCAATATTGGATTGAAAGTTTAACTAAAACAATTCGCTATATACATGACCAATATTGGATTGAAAGTTTAACAGCTGATCGTAGAAGAATATCAAAGTAAGAGCGACTAGAAAGGTTTCGGTTTGAGGTTGGTGGTTCCATCCAATTAGTTCAAAGTGTCCATAAAACAATGATGAAGTTGACCTTAAAAGGCGACGACATTGTATCCCTGTTGTAGATCATTACAGAACATACTCCAGTATCATGTAAGAATGAGAGAATTGCGCACCAAAAATGGTTGTTACAAAGACACAAACATTATAATCTCTATTCACAAGTTTCCAATAAACACCATTTCTTGTGTTCATATTCAGTGTTAACTATTCAGGTATGTCTAACAAACACCATTTCTTGTGTTCATATTCAGGTATGTCTAACAAACACCATTTCTTGTGTTCATATTCAGGTATGTCTAATAAACACCATTTCTTGTGTTCATATTCAGTGTTCACTATTCAGGTATGTCTAACAAACACCATTTCTTGTGTTCATATTCAGATATTTCAAATCAATACTATCTCGGTCATGATTTGTGTATTTCAAATAAACACCATTTAATGTGGTCATATTCATATATTTGAAGTACACACTATTATGGTAACTATTTAGGTATTTAAAATAAACACGATTTTTTATGCGACCATATTCATGTATTTTAAAATAAACACGATTTATTGCGACCATAAATAAAATATGTGTGCAAAAGAGACAGAGGGCGACAACGTGAGAAAATATTAGACAGTTTGACAACCTGGCACGGCAAGGAAACAACAACGACTTTGATACATAATACTGTGGATAGAGAGCTGTGGAAATCACCTGATGATGATGATTGCGACCATATTCTTGTATTTTTAAATAAATCCGATTTATTGCGATCATATTCGGGTATGTCAAAACTTGTCTCTGTTTCTCCAGCCGAAGTCGTGGTTGATTTTCGGGTATGTCAAAACTTCTCTCTGTTTCTCCAGCCGAAGTCGTGGTTGATATTCGGGTATGTCAAAACTTCTCTCTGTTTCTCCAGCCGAAGTCGTGGTTGATATTGATATTATCGATGAACTGCTGCGACCAGTGTAATAGTATCACCATGTCCGAATTCCCAACCTCTTGGGAGTTGTACCGTAATATGAGAGTAGAGAGTCTCACACATTCTTTTGGGGATAATAGAGAAGTGGACAGACCGGGACACATTAGGACCACTGAAAGCAGAGGGTAGCAATTAACGGGGATTGATATCATATAATGAATCTGGACCCGTTTGTCCGAAAATGTGAATGGCAACATGAAATATAGAAAGGGCCGAACACGCCCAAATTGTACACCGCGGTCAACATTGCCGGCGGAAACAGAACACAGAGAAATCGCCGGATTTAGATTCAGACACTTTTAAGTACGTATCGGGATGGATAGGCTGATTGTGATGTGAATGAACGCATAGATTGGTTGAAAGAGGTGAGTTGGGGGGAATGAGTTTTTAAGAGTTGGGGGCAGTCAGTTTTGGGTTTTGAAATCAGTAGCAGTTGAGTTTTGAAGTTCGGAGCGCACAGTTGTGCTCGGAACTGGGGAGTCTGTGTTTGGGCCAGCGCCGGACGGGTGCCCGAAAAAGGAGACCCTGTATTTACAGAATAGATCCATACTTTTGGATACGCTTATTTGGTTGAGGATCCAGAATATTTGGATACACATATCTTGTTGATAGATTCTAGAATACTGGATACACATATTTTGTTGGAAGATTCCAGCAAAATTGGGATACGCATATTTGGTTGGAGATCTAGAATATTGGATACTCATATCTTGTTGAAAGATTCCAGCAAAATTGGTTACACATATTTTGTTGACAGAGTCAAGTTTATTGGATACAAGTATTTTGTAGAAAGATTCCAGAATATTGGATACACCTATTGTTGATAGATTCCAGAATTATTGGACTGTCATATTTTCATTGAGAATTGATATGATGTTTTCTTCTTTATTTGACGAATGTAGTAAATAAAGTTTATTATATGGGAATTTGGAGTTACAGAGTTGCAGATGCTTTTTCTTTATTTGACGAATGTGGTAAATAAAGTTCGCTATATGGGAATTTGGAGTTGCAGAGTGCAACGTTGTCTCTTACTTATTTCATATCTACATTCATGTATGTTACGCTTGGATATAACTATAAGCGACCTTTTTTACCCTACCACACTGGGTCCTCACCGTTACATACGTTAACACCAGCCTCCAGGAGCTTGTCTGTCAGACTATTTCAAATGGCTCTTAGTTTTCTTCTTGTCATGTGTTGCGGTGGGTAATTTTGCAAAATATGCTCTACGCACTCTGGAGACCATCCATATGGGCACACATCGGTGTTGCCAACTCCACACTTCCTGTACTTGTGCTATATGACACATATGGGCACACATCGGTGTTGCCAACTCCACACTTCCTGTACTTGTGCTATATGACACATATGGGCACACATCGGTGTTGCCAACTCCACACTTCCTGTACTTGTGCTATATGACACATATGGGCACACATCGGTGTTGCCAACTCCAAACTTCCTGTACTTGTGCTATATGAGTCCAGTTTTAAAATAACATATTCATTGAGAATGTGTTTATTTGAAATAAAAACATGTGAAATAAACATAATCGGGTATTTCAAATAAACACTATTTAATGTGACCATTGTCAGATGTTTCAAATAAACACTATTTAATGTGGACATATTCAAGTATTTCAAATAAACACTATTTAATGTGGCCATATTAATGTATTCCAAATAAACACTATTTAATGTGACCATATTCATGTATTTCAAACATACACTATATCGTATGGTCACTATTCGGTATTTCACATAAACACCATTTGTTGTGGCTACTATTTCTATATATCAAATAAACACCTGTTGTGGCCACAGGTACTTTTGTTTGCTCCCCTTTTACGACCAGGTGACATACACGAATCTGTAGAAAGTATATTTTTTCCAGGTGTTAACACAACTACATTCATCACCATCTTGAAATTGTGAGAGACTTGAAAGGTATCTTTTGTAATACAACAGCCGCAATATTGAAAAGCCACTCTATACCTAATGTTCGAAGTAAACGAGAAAAGCTGCATGTAAATAGAAGGGTACTCCAGATCAGGTAGGATTTAACTTAACAATGTAAACATATCCGCCTTTAAATGCCACATACAAAAAAGATGGCGTGCGACTGCGCCTATAGTAGGAGACAAGTTTGTGCGACGAATGGAAAGATGAATGAAGAAATACGAGGTATACAGATGGGGAGATGGAGAAAAGGAGGTATAAATATACAGACGTGAAGATATAGAGTTCTAAAGATAAAGAAACATGTGGGTGACTGACGGTATTTTAAACACTTGTACCAATGTTATAGACAAGAATATACTAACACTAATGTTACCAATGTCAGACTTGGCAACTGACATCTACACATGTCAGACTTGGCAACTGACATCTACACATGTCAGACTTGGCAACTGACATCTACACATAAGAGCAAGAGAGAAACTTGCGAAATAAAATGTCTAAGTAAGGCTATTAGTGTTACCAGACTAGACAAAATGCGCAGTGAGAACATCAGACAGATAATAGGTATCACATCATGCATCGAATATATAGAGAAACTACAGATACAATGATTTGGACATTTTATGAGGATGAACGATCAACTTCCCATAACAGTTTATAACATGGTGGAATCATGATATAGAGCCAAGGATAGATCTAGGAAAAGGTGGATAGACAACATCAAAACCATCCTGAATAACCAAACCATCCTGAATACACCTGAACCAGAACAGCACACCTGGCTCTGAAACGCAGACTACAATCACTTCACAAATACCTACACTCAACGGCAAGTGTGGAAGCTACGACAACACTACCTGGGCGTAGACAATAGTAGACAAGGCACACACACGGACGGATGACAGACAGAGAATCAGGCGGACGACAGAATCAGACATACGGACGACAGATAATCAAGCAGACATATGGACAACAGATAAACAAATTGCAATCAGACGCACGACAGACAGATATATATACATACAGAGCTAGATTTGATCCATAAATTACGAGCATTCATCAGCATAAGCTGTCGTCTACGCCAGGGGTCGGCAACCTATGGCACGCGTGCCACACTTGGCACGCCATGCAATTTCAAATGGTGCGCAGACTGCTCATGTTTCCTGTATAAAGTTGATTATAAATTGATTAGCGCGGTTTCCTCGCTCATTTCGGCACTCTGAATAATTTGAAACTTCAAGTTGGCACACAGTTAGCAAAAGGTTGCCGAAAAGAAGCAGAGAAGGACAAATCAAATCATGTACAGACAACATCAAGCAATGGTCGAATGTGGAAGAAGAAGAGAAGGACAAATAAAATAATGTACAGACAACATCAAGCAATGGTCGAATGTGGAAGAAGCAGAGAAGGACAAATAAAATCATGTACAGACAACATCAAGGAATGGTCGAATGTGGAAGAAGCAGAGACGGACAAATAAAATCATGTAAAGACAACATCAAGGAATGGTCGAATGTGGAAGAAGCAGAGAAGGACAAATAAAATCATGTACAGACAACATCAAGGAATGGTCGAATGTGGAAGAAGCAGAGAAGGACAAATAAAATCATGTACAGACAACATCAAGGAATGGTCGAATGTGGAAGAAGCAGAGGACAAATATAATCATGTACAGACAACATCAAGGAATGGTCGAATGTGGAAGAAGCAGAGAAGGACAAATAAAATCATGTACAGACAACATCAAGGAATGGTCGACTGTGGAAGAAGCAGAGAAGGACAAATAAAATCATGTACAGACAACATCAAGGAATGGTCGAATGTGGAAGAAGCAGAGAAGGACAAATAAAATCATGTACAGACAACATCAAGCAATGGTCGAATGTGGAAGAAGCAGAGAAGGACAAATAAAATCATGTACAGACAACATCAAGGAATGGTCGAATGTGGAAGAAGCAGAGAAGGACAAATAAAATCATGTACAGACAACATCAAGCAATGGTCGAATGTGGAAGAAGCAGAGAAGGACAAATAAAATCATGTACAGACAACATCAAGGAATGGTCGAATGTGGAAGAAGCAGAGAAGGGCAAATAAAATCATCTACAGACAACATCAAGGAATGGTCGAATGTGGAAGAAGCAGAGAAGGACAAATAAAATCATGTACAGACAACATCAAGGAATGGTCGAATGTGGAAGAAGCAGAGAAGGACAAATAAAATCATGTACAGACAACATCAAGGAATGGTCGAATGTGGAAGAAGCAGAGAAGGACAAATAAAATCATGTACAGACAACATCAAGCAATGGTCGAATGTGGAAGAATTTACAGACATCAAGCAATGGTCGAATGTGGAAGAATGTACAGACAAGATCAAGCAATGGTCGAATGTGGAAGAATGTACAGACAAGATCAAGGAATGGTCAAGACTATTTGTTCGTACTTATTGTCACATGTTACTTTATCTGTACAACTCTTATCTCTTCACGTCTATATATTTATACCTCCTTTTCTCCATCTCGCCATCTGTATACCTCTTATTTCTTCATCCATCTTTCCATCCGTCGTGCAAACTTGTCTCCCTACCATAGGCGCAGTCACACGCCATATTTTTTGTATGTGGAAGATAGCAATCGCTAGAGGACTATCTGTTGATGGTTTCAAAAGTGATACTCCTAAGACCATGACGGGTTAATGGATAGATAAATTCTCCTGGAAACTTCTGTTTCCCATCTACCATTATCTGTAATTATCTGTCCAAGATATTGGTAATGTTTTACTTGTTGCAGTATATAGTTCCATGTATGTTTATGTTTAGCATATGTTCCGATGTGATTTTAATATAGCAATAGACATATCAATATAGTGTGTGTGTGTGTGTGTGTAATTGGAAGGATTTTTTAGAACTTTATTTTATAACAGAAAGTTCGTAACTCTCAGCGGTTTGCACCACTTTGGGAAGAAGCCTCAGGGGGTAGAGATAAATAGACTGACAGAGAAAACAGGCTAGATGCATACATGGATATCTGTCGATAGATATATAGATATAGATGGATGGATAGTTTGCTTGAGGTTAATGTGGGTTGCACGGGTGGGGGGCCTCTAAAGAGATATAGGATGTTGTAGATCAGTGTCAGCGAACTGATGTTGCGGCACGTGATGATGATGAATATAAAGAACTGATATTGCGGCACGTGATGATGATGATGAATATAAAGAACTGATATTGCGGCACGTGATGATGATGAATATAAAGAACTTGGCGGGACATAATTAAAATATGCCTTGTATTCTTCTACTTCTTCATTGTTGGCACATCCGTCTTCTGCGGTATATACCCTGTATTCATTCATTCACTCATTTTCTTTTAGCGCTGAAGTTAGCGCATAGGGCAGAGGTCAGATCTCTCCAATTCTGTCTGTTCAAAGCTATTCTATGCAGTTCTTGAATAGTATGTGTATTGATTGTTTTAATTTCTCTAAGAATTGTTTTCGTTTACCCCTGGCTCTTCTGCCTGTTGGTATCAATGCAAGAGATTGATGGTGTATTCTGTTATTGTCTGAGTGTATGACATGTCCGATGTAGGACCAACGGCGTTTTCTAATATAACATCTGTGATGTAGTTTTGATGTGTCTCTTCTCTGATTTTTCCGTTGGATTTGAATTCGCTCCGGTGGGTGTTAGTTATCCTACGACGGCATTTGTTCTCGAAACTCAGTAATTTCTTTTCTGAAGATAAAGAACTTGTCCAGCTCTCACATCCGTATGGCAGCAGTGGAATGATGCAGGAATTAAATATGCGCATTTTCGTGAGTGTGCTGATTGAATTTGACCTCCAGATATTAGACATTCTATTAAAGACACTTGATGCTAATGCAATGCGAGTTATAATTTGTGCCATGACATCACCGTCGAGTTATAATTTTCTTCCTGGATAGGAAAATTTGTGTACCTTTTCAAGTTGTCCATTTAAATTGATTGTGTTAGGAGAACCGGTAAAGTCCATAATTTTAATTTTTGATGTATTGATTTGAAGACCAATCTGCGATAAATTTGAATCTATCGGTTTTTTATTTTATACCGTGTATAAAACAATGTTATACCGTGTATAAAACAATGTTATACCGAGTATAAAACAATGTTATACCGTGTATAAAACAATGTTATACCGTGTATAAAACAATTATACCGTGTATAAAACAATGTTATACCGTGTATAAAACAATGTTATACCGTGTATAAAACAGTTATACCGTGTATAAAACAATGTTATACCGTGTATAAAACAGTTATACCGTGTATAAAACAATGTTATACCGTGTATAAAACAATGTTATACCGTGTATAAAACAATTATACCGTGTATAAAACAATTATACCGTGTATAAAATAATGTTATACCGTGTATAAAACAGTTATACCGTGTATAAAACAATGTTATACCGTGTATAAAACAATGTTATACCGTGTATAAAACAGTTATACCGTGTATAAAACAATGTTATTCAACGAGTGTTTGAACTTTTAGATACTACTAACCGCACAGAATAACCACAATGCTTACCTTACAAGCATGTCGTAAGAAGCGACTAAGGGAGTATGCGATGGAGTAGACTTCCCATCACATGCATGATCAAAGCGATGCAGAAGCCCTGCTGAAGTTGGATGTTCCATGCCGAAAGGTGCATTTACCGCAGCAAAGGTGTAAACAATGACGCAGCGAATTTATTCTCCCGACTACATGCTGCTAATCTGCATGAGCTTGAGCACGAACACAGAACAAGAAGGTGGTGATACTAGTAACGCACAACCAATCGCATCGCCAGTGCAATGTGAACGGTCGGCTTACTGACTACGATCAAGGTTATAGTTACTCACGCTGCTACTACGGCTGTTGGTGGAGCGATGCATCGGGCAGACATTTTGAATGCCCTACGGGAAAACGCACGAACAAATGACTTTACAAGTGACGATGACTCTTGTTCCATGATTAGAATAAAGGAACTTGGTTTGAAATGTGGTGTCGCTAGAAAGGAGAGTTTTCGTGGGTTAAAAAAGAATGATGGTCAATCAACAACGTACTGGGACTGTCAGTCAACGTGTAATGGCGGATACACTCAAGGAAAGATCTGAGCATCTATGGAATTGTCCGGAGTAAAATGACGATTATCCAACGACTAACTAACTAACTAACTAAATAACTAAGGTTATAGTGAGACACTAAGCACTATACCATGGATCTGACCAGAAAGAGACATTTAAGGCGTAACGTTGAGAACAAGAATGACAAAGAATAGGAAACAGATACAGGAAATATAAATCTAGTGAGAGAAACACAATTTGACAGAGACAAGGGGAAAGAGGGAGAAAACACTTGTTGACTACCGACTGTTTCTATGACGCTGTAACGTGGCCTTGTTTTGTATGTCTAGATGTCTGTGGACAAACCCTATGCAGAATGACATCACAAGTTTTACATTACCAACCACTTCTACATCCTAAAATCACAACTGTAAACAGGCAGAGCAGAAATAAGAAAGCTGTCGTCACGAATAGACTAGGAATATGTTTGGTCTTTAGGATAATCCTAGTGAAGTAAACATAACTTCCAGGTAGAGGCATTCACTGGTCAACGAAACTGATTAACAAAGGATTAAGATACAATAGTTAATTCCAATGGCATCTGGTGAATGTTTACATAATGGAATCCGCGATAAGGTCTCTGAAGTGAAATGTAAATATTGGTTATAGCTGGGATATGTGAAACTTAGAATGTTTCACGGAATCAGCACACATTCAGCTAAATTTACATCGGTATTACACAATACTAAATGTGTCAGCACAATCTATACACGTTATTTGTCAGCACAATCTATACACGTTATTTGTCAGCACAATCTATACGATGACAAAATGTTTCAAGAAAAACTACACATTGACAACAAAACAAGCTTTTTGGTAAGGAGATGTGTCAGAACAAACTATTTGGTAACGAGATATGTTAGGTACGTTATTTGGTAACGAACAAGATGTGTCAGAAAACATGATTTGGTACGGAGATGTGTCAGAACAAACTGTTTGGTAACGAAATGTCAGGAAATGAGAGCCATTTTGTGCAATGGAAGACTATCAATGCAGACCCGAATTCGAGTGCTGAGATTTTATTTCGAATCAATTCTTTTTTAATGGATGTGAAGCATGGACTGGAAACAAGAAAATTCAAAGCGAATTAGAGACTACAGAAATGTGGTTTCTGAGAAGAATGATGAATATACCATGGACAGCCAAGAAAACTAATGCAGAGGTTCTCATTGATGCTGGCGTAAAAAGATCAATCATATCCACCATTAGGGGCAGACAGTCGAGGTTTCTAGGGCATGTGCTGAGAAGAACACAGCTTGAACACTTAATAACCACTGGAAAGATCAAAGGGAGAAGAGATAGTCGACGACAAAGAGAAAAGTTACTAGATGGGCTTGTATCGTGGCACGGTAGAAGCTCACCAACCGAGCTTATTGACAACACAGGAGACAGAGAGTCGTGGAGAAACATGATCGTCTACACCAGTCGGCATGGCACTTGATTGATTGATGAATATGACCGGCCAATCGAGACACAAACAACAACACACATTGCAAAGGAATGTAAATTCCTCGTGAGCTACAAATATTAAACACAAGTACGTAGCATCAGACATGCGTACTACAATGACCATTATCACTTCTTGTATATAAAAAAAAACAACCAGAAACAATGTTCTTTAGTTATAAGGTGTAAATTCATAATATTAGAGTTAATATCCTTTTGTATTGAGGGTCTAACCCATGGCTTAACGTAGATAACAGCGCTGAAACAGGCAGTATGGTGCCTTGTGTAAACTCGTTGTTCCAACCCTACATAAACTACATTCATTTCGGCTGCAAGATATATATTTTTTAAACTGTGATGGAAGACCCGTTCTAGAAATGTGAAGGATGGGGTAACACATGACAGATAGCAAGACAAACGGAAGTAGGTGCGTTACCAATATTTATAAACACAACAGCAACGAGACATGGTGACAGACGAAGTTTCGACTAAAAAGAATTCATTAGTACAAAATGCACTAGGCAAACACAGTACTTGACATAAGAAAGAAGAACATTTGTTACTGGTGGGCAGAAGAAAATAAATGTGAAAACATGGTATGAAAGTTGAAACGTCATATTTACGTAGTGTTGCATCTTGTGGGTTTGGTTTTTTACGTTCGCAATAGTCTAGTTTTGCTACAGTTTGTACCAATTCAGCAGATACGGGGGGTGGGGGGGGGGAGAAGTGGATGTTCAGCTCCCTTCCCCTATTCCCTTAGCAAAACACAACATGAGTTTTATTGCTGGAAATGCAGCGACAAGATGGGTAATACCCCTCTCTTAATGATTTCTCGAAATAAAGACATCACATTTCTCATCCAAAACGAGGGACTTACTAACAAAAACGGGCGAATCGTTAGGTAAAATCCTTGCTTACAAAAAAACAACGTATCTACGTTCCCAGGCTGGCAGCACATATACACATCGTTGTACAAGGTTACGTCATTCAAATCATTCATGCGAACATCAATAATTGCTATAAAATACAATATGCCCATTATTTTTTTAATTAATCATCTAATGGACTTTATTTAACTCGTGCGTTCTGACGGCACCGAATCGCCTGGCAACTCAAGAAAACGGGGTTTTCGTACTTGACTGATTTATGTTTATGTTACTGAGGATACTTCAATACTTGTACGGGATATTCGTTGTTGTTGTAATAGTCCTTGTCTATTGATTGGTCCGTTCTCAGTGACTTGAGTGCACAGTTTGAATGCCATGACAAAATCGCATCTTTTTTGGGAGATGCGGTTAGTCAAGATCGGGAAAACCCGTTTACTTGAGTCCAAGATTAAGCGGTGCCAGATCTTAGATCTCTTGCCGCCCGTGCTACACACACCATATGGGACTGGTTAAATTCCCGTTAGTCTCAAGAATATTTTAATTTATCCTCTTGCTTCCTACTTGAATTTATTATTTAAATTTTAAAATACACTACAATATGGTCATAAAATACAAGAAACATATCAATATTGGAGTAATTAATGTTATGTGCATGCCCCTGACCTATACAAATCAGAATTTTATTGTGTTCTTTCCGTTAGGCCCAAATATAAATTTTAAATATACCTCTTATTGTGAGATTCACCCTCGTTTCAAACGCGGACATTAGTACAATTTGGTTACATCAGAGATTTATAACAATCAACAGTTTGGAGGTCGCAGCATTGGTAACCCAGTCACCACGACCTCCGGAATATTACACTAAATTTGTAAAGTAATAATAAATAGACTATACTCACTCAGGTCTATATGGCAGGCCATGTTCAACACAAGAGAACGCGGTCACTGATGAATGAATACACATGATCAATTCTGTGAAATAACTTGATGTGTAAGACCGTGTAACTGAAACTAGGTCACTGGAAGCTGTTCTATGAATACTTTCCCAACAGTGTGAGACAAAAAAACTGAAGAATGCAACAAATCACAGTTAGGAGCAATCTGCAGGTATCACCCACTTCTTTGTTCAGTGAAATAATTTCTCGGCACTGAACAGGATCCAGATAACCACTTGTTGTGTTTCCCTCCTTGTCGGTAGAGCGAGACGGGGATCCTTTCGTTTACAGCCCGCGGGAAGACCAACCACGAAACCTGGAGACATTCTTAAGATAGACCACTTATTCAAAGTGAAATTGCGCGCGGGGAAAAGAGATATGCAAACAATACAGATGTTGTCTGCACATCTTCGCGAGCTTAAAGCAGGGCCATATTTTTTTTAACGGAGAGTTAAGAAAACTACACATGCAGACACGCACACAAAACAGCTTCAGAAGGAAGAAAAGCTGATTTATTTACCCCTCTCAACAAAGAAAACCAGATAAGACTTGAACGGGGAAAGACTGATATTTCTCGAACGCATACTTGAATAACAATTCTTTATCAATCGAACCTTATTGATATTTTACATGCAAGCTGTTGAAATCAGATTTGTCGCGCCTATTGGGTTTAAAAATAGCAATGACATAACAAACATACTGCAGATAAGACAGCTGTAGTAAAAATAACAGAAGGTTATTCTCGAAAAAGCAATCTTGCAAAATAAAAACCGAAAAGCTAGAGCATGGACAACAATAAACCGAACAACTAGAACGCTACAAAATTTCATCAATGAGAGCCTATGATTACGTATATTATCTTAGCGTTCATTCTCAAACTCCCACTGTATCTCTCTTGTAGCAAGTCCTACTTCATTCTCAAACTCCCACTGTATCTCTCTTGTAGCAAGTCCTACTTCATTCTCAAACTCCCACTGTATCTCTCTTGTAGCAAGTCCTACTTCATTCTCAAACTCCCACTGTATCTCTCTTGTAGCAAGTCCTACTTCATTCTCAAACTCCCACTGTATCTCTCTTGTAGCAAGTCCTACTTCATTCTCAAACTTCCACTGTATCTCTCTTGTAGCAAGTCCTACTTCATTCTCAAACTCCCACTGTATATATTATAGATGTCAAGCAATGTGTAGTCGAGGTAATGGCAATATGCCGTGTCGCAGTTTTAGTTGCGCCAATGACCCGATACATCCGACGTTTGCGGATTTGCGTCGTTCCATAGATATATATTTTGAAACGAATGTCCATACATTACGAGGAATTTTGTTTAACCAATGTTTCACTCCCCTAGTTCTTAGCAAACTTAACAGTTCAGGTAACCCCCCCCCCCCAAACTTCTGTTTAATAATGTCGAAAATGTGTTACCCCCATCCACACACAAAAATGTGCTCATCAGTAAGAAATAAACTACAGGTGGTTCTTCCTAGATTTTTGAAAAATATGTTCACCACATGTGTCTCTTATGTAGGGGTCGCTAGACGCCAGGGTGTTGCCGGGATATAGGTCGTGAGACGCCAGGGTGTTTCCATGATATAGGTCGTGAGACGCCAGGGTGTTGCCGGGATATAGGTCGTGAGACGCCAGGGTGTTGCCGGGATATAGGTCGTGAGACGCCAGGGTGTTGCCGGGATATAGGTCGTGAGACGCCAGGGTGTTGCCGGGATATAGGTCGTGAGACGCCAGGGTGTTGCCGGGACAACACATTTCATTGTTATATTAAATTTTTTGTGTTGGCGTCTACTTTTTGTAACATCCCCCCCTCCCCCGCCAAACCTTTTCGTACTTTTTCATAAGAGATACATTTACTTAACCAACTAAGAGAAAAATAAACAATAAGAGGCAATTCAGTGTATTGTGCATTTAACAAATATGTACAGAGTACACTGTGTATGACCACACTGTATGTGTATAACGACACTGTATGTGTATTGTGGGTAGCATATGTGGCTATACTGTGTATAACGACACTGTATGTGTATAACCACACTGTATGTGTATTGTGGGGAAAATTCATTCATGCATATTTTAAAATATAGAATGTTCTGGGGGTCACGTGAGAGATAAAAATGATTTACAAGGAATTCACGACAACAAAGTTTAAGAACCGCTCAAGAAGCCGTCGATGGAAAAGAAAGCAAAGTTTAAGAACCTCTGAACAAGCCGACGATGGGAAAGACGACAAAGAACAGATCATACCAAGGATTAATGAAATGGCTTCCAGCTAGCGACAAGCAATGTTTATGAATGAACAAATGGGACAGAACTATGTCTAGAAACCAGTTCTGTTTGCTGAGTCGGCGAAAACGGTATAAAAGCGATGGCACAGAGAGTAGTGCATATTTGTTTAGTTAGACATGTACATGGACGCTTGTACCTCGCGGATACATAGCTGTTTGTTGATGCCCATGACACGCCGGTATTCGTGGTAATGCTAGAGCACACAGATTGACATCTAAGGCACCAATAGACTGGGTGTTAACATGGGAATGTACTGAAACTACTACATGGGCGCCTGCTGGATTCGGACACCGCAACTGATGAAACATTGAGGCTGAGATTTGAAGAATTCGGTATTAAGTTTGGTAGCAGTAGAACAGTACGCCTGCATGGATGAACGGGAACCATCAGTATCATGTCTACCCTTCGTCATCTGCTAGGGGAGACTGAGCACCAATGGGTCTACCCGGAGTACAATAACATCGGTTCATAAATAACCCTAGTTGTTTGAGATATTTCTCCTCAAATTCACGAATGCTGTTTTATGACAGTGCTCAGTCGGTCATGTTTGCAATCAGAAGAACGGGATAGGGTGACGTGGTTTACAGCTTGCCTGTGATATATTCACCTTTCAGCCTCTGACATCTGACTTCAGTCTAGCTTCTGGAAAGGGACAACTCGATCTACGTCGTATCAAAATGACATGGAAACATCATATTAGCAAAGCTGAAACAAAGGCTAGAAGGAAGATAGCTATACTAAGGAAACTGAATGGGACAACTTGGGGAGATAATGAAAGAATTCTAAAAAATGTATACCAACAAGCCATTCGACCACACTTGGAAAATGGTTCTACAGCATGGAGTTCATCATCAAACACTACACTACAATACGTGGATAGGGTACAGAACCAAGCACTTAGAATCATTACAGGCGCAATGAGATCCACACCAATTGTAGAAATGCAGAATATCCAAGGGATGCAGTCATTGAAAGAGCGTAGGGATGCTAAAATTATAATTCATGGAGAAAAGTTTCTTTCCCACCATAGTCACCCAATGAAGAAAATATCCCAGAATCTGTCACAACGACGGCTTAAAAGAAGCAGCTTCATACACCAGACCAAGCGTTTACGTAGACAGGTATCGGATCTGCCAGGGGTAACAATACCACTGACATCTCAACCAGAACACACCCCATGGGAAAAACGGACATGCCTACCAGTGACCATCTAAACAACAATAACAGGTGTGCATGGGGATGAACATCAGAATAATCTGCAGAAAATGGTAGCAGCTCTAAGTTTCCTTGATGATGTTTACCCAAGTGATCTATGGACCAGAGTATATACAGATGGATCAGCACAGAATGCAGTAAAAAATGGAGGAAGTGGTGTATATGTAGAATACCCAGATGGCACCACTGATACCACTTGTATACCAACAGGGAATTACTGCAACAACTATGACTCTAAAGTCAAAGCTATTTATACAGCTTCAGAGAAACTGTTAACATTGGACAGGACCCCACACCATATTGTAATACTTACAGATGCAAGGTCAGTACTAGAGGCACTACAATCCAATAAATTTCCAGAGTTAAAAGAGCTATTGTCCATAGTACAAAATAGGTGTAGAGTTATACTGCAATGGATTCCATCACACTGTGGAATAGCAGGAAATGAGAGAGCTGATCAACTCGCCAAGGAAGGTGCTAACATGCAGCAACCGGATGTACCAATCAGCTATCACCAAAAGAAATCCATGATAAAGGCACAACGAAAGTCTAACTCACCTCCACGGGACGACTACCACCTACTTAACAGACAAGAACATATCATATTTCGACTGAGAACTGGACACAATAGACTAAACAGCCATATGTATACAAAATTTAAAATTGGCACAACGGCAAAGTGTAATTGTGGGCAAGTCAACCAGACTTCAGAACATATCCTTCAAGAATATGCAAACTGTGACACATTAAGGTGCACATACTTGTCACATTAGGTAGTAAGTAAATTGTAGATTTTGTTGAAACTTGCCACAGACAGTAAGTAAATTGCATATTTCGTTGAAACTTGTCACATTAAATAAATTGTAGATTTCAGTTGAAATTTGTCACATTTTGTTAAAGTGAAAATTCATATTCAGAATCTTGTGACACGTCTGCATTTAGGTCGTAAAATTCTTCGTAACTCTCTTCCCCCCCCCCCCCCATTTCTATTCACTTACAGCCAGTCGACAAGACAGATTGAAATCTAATGTTGCAGCTTAGAACAGTTCTAAAAGTAGCGCTGATGTCACCTACAGAACAATGTGGTAGCTGTGTTCTTACTTAGAGAGGGGAAGATATTTTGTCTAGTTGAAATATTGAATCTAGGGAACATGAGTACCTGGGACTAAACATGTGCACGGGACAGTTATTTCATAAGTATTTGGGACTAAACAAGTGCACGGGACAGTTATTTCATTAAGTATTTGGGACTAAATAAGTGCACGGGACAGTTATTTCATAAGTATTTGGGACTAAACAAGTGCACGGGACAGTTATTTCATAAGTATTTGGGACTAAACAAGTGCACGGGACAGTTATTTCATAAGTATTTGGGACTAAACAAGTGCACGGAACAGTTATTTCATAAGTATTTGGGACTAAACAAGTGCACGGGACAGGTATTCCACAACTACACTGGAGGAAGTATAGAATTAGAATCAAGACAGTACAGTAGAGGGGGGTGTGTGGGTAGGTGGGGGTGGTAATCCACTGTTCCTGAATTACGTCACCAATTACGGCGGTCTGAAAAAGTTTGACAAAGGGGGGGGGCGCGAGGAAGGAGGGAGATATAGTCAACAAAACATTTGTATACACCCACTCATATTGTCTGCAGTTGAGGAGGGAGAATGTACGGGAAAATTATGCAGAAGGTGTCTGGATTCTTGACAAGGTGTTGACACCGGTGGGAGGGGGGGGGGTGTCAGGACGTACAAGCTGTCCAATAATTACGTCATCACTATTTAACTATTTGTATACACCCCCACCCCTCCACCTTTATAAACAGTGCCAGGAATTCATGGACACGCTCCCGTTTCTTTATGATTTTTAAAACAGTTTACCCCTCCCCTCGCTCTATAGAAGTGTATTAAAAGCGTTGCATGCCCCCCCCCTGCCTCAATACACCACTTAATCTATATATGTGTGGACGAGATCAATATTGATCTCTGCCATGTGAACGTGAATAGTGTCGTTCGCACTGATCATACTATGTGGTGAATGCCTTCTTGATAATAGCCTTGTGGTCGAAACGTCGATGTCTGTGTTAATACGAGTTGTTTGTACTTAATGCGGAAAACTGAAATCCAACAGGTTAAGTCCAGGAATAGGTTAATGAAGTTTTGCTAATCACTCAAGACACACACACAAATAGAAGTTTCGAACAAAATGCCTTTATCAAGATAAAAATTAAAACAAAATTTCAACATACAACATAAAACGGACAATAAGAATTATGAACGTTCCCATTGGCATGTGTACTGTAGATTGACTGGAAAAGGTGAAACGACACCGGACAAGGTATATACAAAAATGACTACATACATGTGACATGAAACAAACAAATTATGGAACGACTAGAATCATCAATGAGACATGCGCTTATTGATTTCGTTGGGTTTAAGAGTACCATGTTGGTAAATGTAGCGGTTCTCGAGCGCAATACGTTCCCGGTCATCAGCGAAGTACGACTTAATGGCCGTAACCTGAATGTTCTGGGCGCCACAATGGTTCGTGACATTGAAGTGGACGTCTACAGGATAACCGAATTGTTTTTTTTATTCTATACAGATGTTCACGGAACCAGTCTGCGAGCCTCCTTCCAGTTTCACCTAAATATGTCATGGCGCAACGATTGTATATGATGGCACAGATGACGTTGCAGGACATACATGTGAAGCTCTCCCCAATGGTGAAGGTGGCTTTATGGAATGTGACAGACCGGGTCAGAGTGACATAGGCACAGGTGTAGCCTTTGCTGTGTTTGCAGCTGATGGTGCCGAAATGATTAAGAACGTCAGGCTGGAGGTGACTCCAGAATAGTAGATCCCTAAGGTTATTGTCACATCTGTAAGCAACAAGAGAGGGCGGTCACAGAACACTTCCCGATTCTCGGGATCAGATTGGAAAAGAGGAAGGTGACGAAGCGGGACATGACCACGGCAGAGCAATGGGGATGGAAAGTTTGACCCTGTCAGAAGAGGAGTCTTCCGAGAGGGTGTCATGACGGGAAAGACTACACACTCGAAGAAGGGCAGATATGAGGACTCTCTCAGGGTAAAGAAATCCATCATCTCGTGGGCTTTCTCAAGGAAGTCATCCTCGCAACTAGACAAGCTTCTAAGACGAAGAAGTTGGGAGAATGGAAGGGAATTCCGACAGGCAGAGGGATGAGAAGAGATGTATAGAAGAAATCTATGAGCATCAGTCGGTTTGTGGTGTACCGATGTGCTGAGACAGAGGGATGAGAAGAGATGTATAGAAGAAATCTATGAGCATCAGTCGGTTTGTGGTGTACCGATGTGCTGAGACAGAGGGATGAGAAGAGATGTATAGAATAAATCTATGAGCATCAGTCGGTTTGTGGTGTACCGATGTGCTGAGACAGAGGGATGAGAAGAGATGTATAGAAGAAATCTATGAGCATCAGTCGGTTTGTGGTGTACCGATGTGCTGAGACAGAGGGATGAGAAGAGATGTATAGAAGAAATCTATGAGCATCAGTCGGTTTGTGGTGTACCGATGTGCTGAGGCAGAAGGAATGGATAGTGATGAATATGCCCTGTCCAGGAAGTTCACATGGGAGGTGGAGATCTCAAATGTGAACATGATGACCGGGTGAAAATTATCAATGAATTGTATGAAGCGTGTCAGGTCAGCCTCAGACATGCCGATCCCATCATCGATATACCTATGGAACACTAATCGGAACCCCCCCCCCTCTATACGATTCCCTTGCTTGGTTCTCAGGGTGGCCCATGAACAAGCCGGTATAGCTAGGTCCCATTTTAATGCCCATGGCGACCCCACTGATTTGGTCAAAGAAGTGCCCATCGAACTCAGAGGTATTCAAAGCGAGTACGACTTCTGCAAGATGGATGAGGGTAGAGGTAGACACAGAGGGATGAGGGTGCTGGTCGAGGAAGAACTTTACGGCCTTGAGACTCTCTGAGTGTGGTATGGAAGTATAAAGGGAGCAGACATCAAGCAGAAAGACACGATAGATGTGAAAAAGGGGACAGTAAAATAGAGGCAAAGATGGACAGTAATGGTTAGTCTGTCAACACCTGTATAGCATAAAAAAAGCCATTTGGGTTATCATGTAAACGTCCACTTCAATGGCACAGGCCATCGGGGCGCCCAGGACATGCAGGTTACGGCTATTAAGTCGTGCTCCTCTGACGATCAGACCCGACTTGCGCTTGAGAACCGCTACATTCACCAATATGGCACTCTTAAACCCCACGATATCAATGAGCGCCTGTCTCATGTATGATTCTAGTAGTTCCATAATTTATGTTTGTTTCATGTCACATGTATATTGTCATTTTAGTATATTTCTTGTCCAGTGTCGTTATTACGAGTAACCAGTGATTAACAAAACTTCATTACTCGCTCGTAGAAGGGGCTGTGTGGTATACGTGGGTGTGTGGTATACGTGGGTGTGTGGTATATGTGAGTGTGTGGTATATTCAAATTACAGAAGATACAAATGAGTCATTTTAGAAGGCTGTTTTCCAATTATCCAACAGGTCTTATAAAATCCACGGTCACGCAATAATAAGTCGTGTCCGCCCAGAAAGAAGCAGGGGACATAATGTAGACAAATCTACTGTCCTGGACACGCAGACTCGTGCGGTAAGGAGAGAGCATGCAAGCTTAAGGTATCTGTGACAGTTGAGTTGAAACTTCATACGAAGGACGTGACGAGTTTGTCCGGTGGCCGCAGGTTGAATGTTGACATTGTGATTGATGAGGTACCAACAATGTGAAAGAGGGAATTTGGCGTTACATGAGACGGAGTTATGGCTGGAAGTAAATATGAGAAACTGAGGAGTAATACTATGGGGTTTATCCAGAAAACATTCACAACAGAATACGATGAGTAAGAACGGCACTATTCACGTTGATGAGATACGGTCTAAATATATATAGCATATTTATACCATGTTTAAAAGAAAATTACACCTGTTTTGTCATATAAAGAGACACAACTGTTTAGAAAGACAAATAATGGAGGGCAGAGTGTATGGGAGGATGAGAAAGGGCAGACCAAGAAGACGATGGACTGACGACATTAAAGATAACATGGGGTACAAAGGGAACGCATTGCTCTTGGCGGACCCAGGGTTAGCAGATAACCAAGATCCCAAATGTACCTCCTCGCGGTGCACCCTGGTAACAGAAAACAGCAGCTCGAGCTGATTCTGGCCAAATCATTTGGTGATCGTGTCCGAGAATGTGGAGGAAGCAGATGGAAAGAGATTTGACTGCAAAAGACAGGCAATATCGCCAACACATGCAGCAACACTGTCGACACACAGTGAAGCTAGTAAGTCTGGTTGAAGCATTGGAGGACGGCCAATGTAGTCGGTACGAAGCAGGCAGATGTTCCAATAAAAATAAAAGCACAATGAGTACACTGAGAAAGATGCACAGCGCTAGAGGGCAGCGACATGTGCAAAAAGCACGGGAAATGGTTCGATGAAATTGGAACTAAAGCATTGTTTGCTCGAGACAAGCTTCTAGTTACCGGTGATCCCAGCCTGGGCCCAACTCTACTGTCAAGTCTTTCCTATACCGGAAGCGTGCTCGCGGAGAGAAAAGGTTCAGTACCCGATGAGCACAGGCATAGCAGTCCGAGGTGACAAGCACTGTTCAGCTCTAGAACAAAGCACAAGTTCCTAACGTTCCTAAATATGTGTACAGATTCAGACCTGGACGAGGGGCTCACGAAGTTGGTGATCAACACTTCGTCTAAGAAGACGAACGAGCCCGAGCCCAACTCTTCTGTCAAGTTCTTCCTAAACCGGAACCAGGCTTGAGGACGAGAAAAGGTTTAGTACCCGATGAGCACGGGCACAATACGTCTAATTACACGATGCAAGTTCACTGGCTGCGGAACGCCTGTGCAGGACAGACGTAAAGGACAAACCGTCTCGGCACAGAGTCAGTACACATTCACTGTCTGGCGACAGATAGGAAGGCTGTCACAGGCTAGGGTAGCCCACCCGAATTGTCAAGGCATGCCGAAATCGGATGTGCTAGGCCTACAAGGCGCATAACGCTGGCACAACGTAATCACGCTCCCGGCGGAAATCGCACGGATATCCGTGATGGTTACAAAGGAGCGAACGCAAAACAAACAAACATTAAAGATAACACGAATACACCATTGGAAAATGCAAGCTCAAGACAGAATTGGGTTCAGAGAGTTCATTGGGAAGACAACGTTCTGGAAACAATACGTCACATGACATACCTTGTTTAAACAGGTTGAAAAGGGGCTCAAGCGGCGTAGAGTATTGATTTTATTGTACTCAGGTCATCCTATATGTACCCGGTGCCTTTCAACGAAACGGTACGGGCGCCACTTGCCGAAAGTACTACTCATTATTACTTCAAGTGATAATCCTCACACATTCCTGAAAAATTCAAGTGATAATCCTCACACATTCCTGAAAAATTCAAGTGATAATCCTCACACATTCCTGAAAAAAATATCTCCTTTATAAAGTTTAAAGTGGTATTCGAACCCGCAACCTCTGAGCACAAAGTAAACTGCTTAACCATTACGACATGGATATTCCTTACCGCTGGAACTATTCGGATAAATACCCTCTGATAACCATTGCGAACATGAAGCTTCAGTAGAATAATCCAGCTGTCGTGTGGCCTTCTAGAACTCCAAAAACAATTCAACTTATCCTTATTCCCCCCCCCCCCCCCCGTAGGCGTATCGATGTCCGGCGAGTATATTCATTGACCAACGTCATACAAAGTATGATCTGGTCAGCCTCAAGCTTGTCGCATTTACTTTCTCCGAAAATATCGTTTCAGTTTTCTTTGGTTGGATCAATTAAGGGTTATTGGTTATTGAGAAATATTTCTACTTGAACTGGTAATTGAAGCTTATATCACCTGACTAGGATGTTTGGGTACTAGCCACTGAACTGAGATACAGTGGTCTCATTAACTAATGCCCTTATAGCGTGGAACATGTTCTCCGCTATCAATTACTATACGTCTAGTCCGATTGTCACCATCTATACACATATCTTGAAACAGGATAATCAAATGGAAATTCACTGGAAACAAACATAGTAAAACATAGCAATTAACTTTTCGACCAAAAGGCCTTTATCAAAATTACATTCTCATAAAATAATGGCACTATTGGCGTTCATCTACCGAGCGGTTTGATTTAGGGCGCTCTCAACAACTTGATTTGCAAAGATTAATGGCACTATTGGCGTTCATCTACCGAGCGGTTTGATTTAGGGCGCTCTCAACAACTTGATTTGCAAAGATTAATGGCACTATTGGCGTTCATCTACCGAGCGGTTTGATTTAGGGCGCTCTCAACAACTTGATTTGCAAAGATTAATGGCACTATTGGCGTTCATCTACCGAGCGGTTTGATTTAGGGCGCTCTCAACAACTTGATTTGCAAAGATTAATGGCACTATTGGCGTTCATCTACCGAGCGGTTTGATTTAGGGCGCTCTCAACAACTTGATTTGCAAAGATTAATGGCACTATTGGCGTTCATCTACCGAGCGGTTTGATTTAGGGCGCTCTCAACAACTTGATTTGCAAAGATTAATGGCACTATTGGCGTTCATCTACCGAGCGGTTTGATTTAGGGCGCTCTCAACAACTTGATTTGCAAAGATTCTCCTGTGGGCCAGGGCGACTCTGAGACGAAGACTGTGCATATTATAGAATTGCAGTTTCGATGTGAATGGATTTATAGCGATTTCCAATATTCGATGTGAATGGATTTATAGCGATTTCCAATATTCGATGTGAATGGATTTATAGCGATTTCCAATATTCGATGTGAATGGATTTATAGCGATTTCCAATATTCGATGTGAATGGATTTATAGCGATTTCCAATATTCGATGTGAATGGATTTATAGCGATTTTCAATATTCGATGTGAATGGATTTATAGCGATTTCCAATATTCGATGTGAATGGATTTATAGCGATTTCCAATATTCGATGTGAATGGATTTATAGCGATTTCCAATATTCGATGTGAATGGATTTATAGCGATTTCCAATATTCGATGTGAATGGATTTATAGCGATTTCCAATATTCGATGTGAATGGATTTATAGCGATTTCCAATATTCGATGTGAATGGATTTATAGCGATTTCCAATATTCGATGTGAATGGATTTATAGCGATTTCCAATATTCGATGTGAATGGATTTATAGCGATTTCCAATATTCGATGTGAATGGATTTATAGCGATTTCCAATATTCGATGTGAATGGATTTATAGCGATTTCCAATATTCGATGTGAATGGATTTATAGCGATTTCCAATATTCGATGTGAATGGATTTATAGCGATTTCCAATATTCGATGTGAATGGATTTATAGCGATTTCCAATATTCGATGTGAATGGATTTATAGCGATTTCCAATATTCGATGTGAATGGATTTATAGCGATTTCCAATATTCGATGTGAATGGATTTATAGCGATTTCCAATATTCGATGTGAATGGATTTATAGCGATTTCCAATATTCGATGTGAATGGATTTATAGCGATTTCCAATATTCGATGTGAATGGATTTATAGCGATTTCCAATATTCGATGTGAATGGATTTATAGCGATTTCCAATATTCGATGTGAATGGATTTATAGCGATTTCCAATATTCGATGTGAATGGATTTATAGCGATTTCCAATATTCGATGTGAATGGATTTATAGCGATTTCCAATATTCGATGTGAATGGATTTATAGCGATTTCCAATATTCGATGTGAATGGATTTATAGCGATTTCCAATATTCGATGTGAATGGATTTATAGCGATTTCCAATATTCGATGTGAATGGATTTATAGCGATTTCCAATATTCGATGTGAATGGATTTATAGCGATTTCCAATATTCGATGTGAATGGATTTATAGCGATTTCCAATATTCGATGTGAATGGATTTATAGCGATTTCCAATATTCGATGTGAATGGATTTATAGCGATTTCCAATATTCGATGTGAATGGATTTATAGCGATTTCCAATATTCGATGTGAATGGATTTATAGCGATTTCCAATATTCGATGTGAATGGATTTATAGCGATTTCCAATATTCGATGTGAATGGATTTATAGCGATTTCCAATATTCGATGTGAATGGATTTATAGCGATTTCCAATATTCGATGTGAATGGATTTATAGCGATTTCCAATATTCGATGTGAATGGATTTATAGCGATTTCCAATATTCGATGTGAATGGATTTATAGCGATTTCCAATATTCGATGTGAATGGATTTATAGCGATTTCCAATATTCGATGTGAATGGATTTATAGCGATTTCCAATATTCGATGTGAATGGATTTATAGCGATTTCCAATATTCGATGTGAATGGATTTATAGCGATTTCCAATATTCGATGTGAATGGATTTATAGCGATTTCCAATATTCGATGTGAATGGATTTATAGCGATTTCCAATATTCGATGTGAATGGATTTATAGCGATTTCCAATATTCGATGTGAATGGATTTATAGCGATTTCCAATATTCGATGTGAATGGATTTATAGCGATTTCCAATATTCGATGTGAATGGATTTATAGCGATTTCCAATATTCGATGTGAATGGATTTATAGCGATTTCCAATATTCGATGTGAATGGATTTATAGCGATTTCCAATATTCGATGTGAATGGATTTATAGCGATTTCCAATATTCCGAGTATTACTTGAACTCAAAGCGTATCATTACATAATTAAACCGACTATACTGTATTGCATAACCGTTGCCATGGTAGCAATCTGTATCTTTTGAAGGACGTGACAACAAGAGGAGATAACAATGTTTGAATGTCGTCCCAATCAAATACATTTTTTATGTTATGTGGGAGGGGGGGGGGTGAGATAAACAAACTAGGGTCTTGTTTTACTACAACATAATAATGTATTGTGTTATTTCTGACAAGTGAGACACATTTGAATGCCAGCATACACACAGAAAATACTTCGGCAGTCATCTGCTGTTTGTTGAAGATTTCAGCTCTGGCATTCAGTTTCTCTTGGACCCTGGTGAGTCTGGGTGCGGCACACAATAACAACAGGCCTACCAGCGGAAAGGGAATTTCCATTCTAGGGCACTGGATTGTGGGCATGTTCACATCTTTCAAGACCCATGAAAAAAGTCCAAGAAAAAAAAATAGCGGTGCCATGTTGATCAGGTCTCAACTAGTGAAAGACTGGTCTCGTTGTGCACCTTAAAAAAAGCATTCGCCCATTTTCGCGCGCAATTTAATCGTTTCCATAAGACTTGTGGTCAATGTTCCCTCTAAGACAAAAGTGTCTGTGAACAAAATTATATATCCCTGGACTAAAAGGAGAAGTACAACGTTATCAACCCCGACCTACTCTGATAACGAGTTGTGCTGGTAACAGTGTCAACCTTTTTTAGAGATTGTGTCGTGTCTTTCGTCTGTTATACAGTCCTGCTGATTCATCGGGGATCATCCTCCTAACGTGATGCATTTGCCTGTTCCCTGATTTCATCGGTAACTGTTGACAGCGAGTGAAATTCACGGGGAAAGCCACATGTGTCACCTTAGATTGAGTATTCCCAATTTAGCCCATATACCCTTATATTGCCGATGGTCACAGTTTGTCTATGGGTGTTAAATTTCCTTAGCTTCGCCGCAATATGTTATAGGTTCACTGTCTAGATATTTCTGAAATACTTTGTTCTGCTCCTGGATATCATTATATATTCCTGCCTTCACATACTGTGTTCCGGCATTATGTCAAGTACATGGAACAATGATTGAGAGTACATGGAACAATGATTGAGAGTACATGGAACAATGATTGAGAGTACATGGAACAATGATTGAGAGTACATGGAACAATGATGTGGGACTGTGCACTAATGGGTAATTACACACAGAACAAAAATTAGAACAGTTGTTAACTAGCAGTTATATGTGGAGCAATACACATAATCCACGTTTCGACCACAGAGGTCTTTATCGAAATATATATTATGTATGATATTTTTCAGACGTTACGACACTGCAACCTTAACTTCGGCATCTCACATGTGTATATAAGTCTATGCCATGTAGTCAAGTTGAACTGAGTCGGTAGTTGAAAGGTCGTTTGTAATATTAAGAGGCTTGAATCCCCTACCCATAAATTAACCAACAAATTGTGTATGCTTTTAATGTGCAGTTGGATTAGGTACCTTACGTGTGTTGCTGAGACCCTATAGAATAGCAAATAGTTCAAGCGATTTTATCTTTCATGAATGTCGTAGGGAGCGACTAAGGAGGTCTTGGGGTGGAGTTGGCTGTACCATCCTTTATAGAATCGAGTGACCCAGAGGCAGTTTTGGTCAGATGTGTCAGGATATAAGACGCAGATATTGCAGCTAAGCTGTAAACTACGACACAACGTTTTCCGCTCTCTGTACTACGCCCGGCTCATCTGCAGGAGTCTGTGCACGAACAAGAATAGGGACATAATGTAGATGGAAGCAGACTCGACGCTACAGATCAATAGGGTAAATGTAGATGAAAGCAGACTGGACGTTACAGATAGCAACCAACAGACTTGATACTAATGACATTCATTATGATTATTATCTATACTATATTTATTATAGATGACAACAGACTTGATACAGACTTAATCGCTAATTATCATGCATTATGTATTGTAGGACAGGCTATTCTTCCTGTCAAATATGCGTATAAAAATGGCAAGAACATTCATATAATATGATATACACATCTATAGCACACACACACACAATTGTTAATACTTACTTGACTTACTATGTGCATTCAACGTTATCCAGGCTAGTACAATCACAGTTTCGGGGCATGCGTTGAAGTGTGCTACAAAACGGAAGAACACACTGATTAAGTCTACACATAAACAGTGTCTTGTCTACACGCTTGAGCTGGTATTCCCACAACAAAAATGCACTCGTAACCCTCAGTCTGTGTATATTCCCTTGTTACTCAAATCACTTGGCCCAAATCCGAACTAAGCCCGCAGGCTAAAGCTGGCCCATTAAAATCGTGACACCCGCTGTCCAATTTTTAATATCGTCGGCTGCTAGTATCTTGAAACTGGGAACATGCGTTTCAAGCGATCACATCAAAAGGAGCAAATTACACAGGTAGGACTGGTTGGAGAAATTTCATTGCTGGCATAAGCCCCTGTCCATAATAAAAGTAATAGACAAACATCAACTGTAGAAAGTGGTACAGCGTGAAATTGGCATCATCAGGTGCTATGCCGACTTGTTTTTGAATACAAATGCTACAAACGTTTGCTGATTAATAATTAGTTCTATAGAACACACGAGAGATATATTTGTCCAGCAGGAAATTTAACAAACTTGCAGGTTATCAAGAACCCCTTTTGGCAGTTGTGAAACTTGCTTGGTTTGGATATGTAACTAGACAAGACTCATTCTCCACAAATATTTTTACAAGGAACAGTCGAGGGCTGAAGAAGAGACAGAAAGAAAATCATAGATTGGGTAACATCATGAAATGGTATGTTCATGATTCTTTTCGAATGTAGGTAACAAAAAAGCAACAGGTTAACCCCCCCCCCTCCCCGAAACAAAAAAACCAAAAAAATACCACGGATATAGTGACAAAAGAAGATGAGATATGTCTTTGCATTATTATTGAGTTGAATGTGCCGAAAGGGAAGTCACTAATAGACACACTAACCTACCATGCATGTGGTATGAGACAACTAATAAGGTTTTTTTGAGAATGAAATTGGTTGTTGTCATGTGACGTATTCCTTCCAGAACGTTGTCTTTCCAATGAACTCTCTGAACCTCTCTCTGTCTTGAGCGATGTGGCTTGCATTTTCTAGCGATGTATTCATGTTATCTTTAATGTCGTCAGTACATCGTCTTCTTGGTCTGTTTTGGTTGTTACGACTCATAAATTAGTTCACCTCTCAGGGGTTTACTGGAGACGTGTGAAGAATAGTTCAGCTCTCAAAGGCATATACCTAATGAAAATAACTAACAGGAAATGTTCTGTCGGCTCTGTGATGGAGTGGTTAGCGGGTCTAACCTCACGAACCCAGTTGGTGTTCCTCCCAAGCAAGCGAAAATGTGCATGACTTTGAAATGTCAGTTATGTTTGATATGGGTTGCTAAGGGTACCGCATTGCTCTCGCCGAACCCAGGGTTGGCAGATATGGGGTGCTAAGTGTACCGCATTGCTCTCGGCGAACCCAGGGTTAGAAGATAAGATTCCAAAAGTACCTCCTCGTGATGCACCCTGGAAACAGAAGTAAAGCGACACCTGCTGCTTCTGACCAACGCTTTTTGGGGATCGTGTTCGTGAGTGTGGATGTTTCAGACGAAATGAGGGTTTACTGCAAAATTATAAACAATATCTCCGACACCTATCGCTAGCTGCACCAACACATACAGCGTTGAACCTTGTATCAGGCGACGTCCAAGTTGGAGCTTGTATGAGGCGACGTCCAAGTTGGAGCTTGTATGAGGCGATGTCCAAGCTCATATAATATTTTCTGTTTCGGCACTTTCATGTTGGGGTTATGTTTTTGGAGCTTGTTTTCAAACCCAGAGTCATCCACGCATTTAGCAACATTTCCACCTGATATAACCAAAATGTAGGGCCTGGGACCAGAAATACCATTTTCCAACTGGCTTGATGCTGCGTTGACTTGACTCTTTCCAGACTTCCATCTACTAGTAGTGGATCTGATGTGTGCTTCATCACTCTCCATCCCCCGTCACTTACAGTCTGCCGGCACACAAGACATGTGCCATGTCCGCTAAATTTGGAAAGACATGTATGATCGTCACGTCCTAGAATGGATGATTTCACCTGATGTCTGCCTTTCCTAGAATTGGTTTCTGGGTGTGAGTACGACATACAGGATCAAACTAATGAGATCTTCACAGTCCAGTTCACAGGACCAAGGTTCTAAGACGGAGTGCAATGCCACAGTTGGGCGGCCCTCTACTCCGGGGAGGAGGGAGGGTGATTGACAAGAGGACATTACGGCATAAGAAACCTATAACTGTAAATATAAAATTCTGGTGGGGTTTTCATTTAAAATGCTTTATAATACAGTCATAGCACCGTTAATGTAGCATAGTCGTTGGTCTGGTGGCCACTAGTGTTTGCTACCGGACCTTCCATGTGCTATTAGGAGGACCTGGCCAGACTTAGTTTGCAGCCTCTGGTAGCTGAACTAAGACAAATCTCCAAGATAAGGATCTTGCCTCGTTGGAAGGGGGCACAGGCACAATACGTCTTATTACACGAGACGAGTTCATTAGCAGCGGAATACCGCGTGCGAGATAGACGTAGTCGACCCAAGCCTAAATCCCTGGTTATAGCCTCCTCCCGGAGACTGCCACCCAAGGACAGGTTTTGTCCTGAAAAGTAAAAGGTCACAGTGGGTGGCAAACAATTACGGCGTAGAGTCGACACACATTCTCAGTCTGGCGATAGATGTGACGGCTGTCACAGGCTAGGGAAGCCCACTATTGTCTATCCCCAGGTGGAAGATGGTCATATGCCCACACTTTCCGTCAGGAGTAGGTGGTGACTGCGAGGCGGTGGTGACTGGGAGCTTTAGCTGTCTATCCATGGCTGATGTCTTGCCTTAGCTGTGTTTAATCCATATTTGTATCCTTATTTTAATACATATAGGAAACCAATACCCGAATTAAATACATGACGACTTCGGATGGGCTATCCGAAGTGCAGATAACGCAGCTATGCTGAAAGTCATCAGCACAACGTACTTCACTCTCCCCGGCAGAAATCACACACACTTTCATGTTGGTTGTCAGAGAGACGAGCTATATGAGGTGCCTGTCCACATGTACACATGGCCGTGTTGTCAATCTTGAACTTTGTGTACATGTGACTGCGGGGTCGGTTGTGTCCCGTTCTGAAGCGTAAAATTACTTGTTCTGATCTGCTCATAATGTGATAGTCATCTTGTGTTGATGTTTGTGGCTTTCTTATTGACTTGATCATCTGTTTTTTTTCTGACAGTAGGTGATTGGTATATCTGGTTGGTATTCGGCAGCACCTTCCTTAGCCAGTTGGTCTGCTTTTTCATTTCCTGGTATTCCACAGTGAGAGGGTATTTACTGCTGCATGGTTACCCTATACTGGTAAGACAGTTCATTAAGTAGTTTTTGCAAGTCTGTTAGTTTTCCAGACTGGAGAGCTTGAAGCAAAACCTTGAATCTGTCAGGAATACCAAGGACTGTGGGCCAGGGTTGGAGCTCAACAGTTTTTCAGTTGCCACTCTGATTGAATTGATTTCTGCATCATAATTATGCAGAATTGTCCTGTCGGTGTTCTGATTGTATCTCTAGGCTTGTGTGGATATTCTATATATACACCTGCACCTCCGTTCCTCACTGTATTATGTGGTAACCCATCCGTGTATACTCTGACCCATATGTCTTGTGTATGGATATTCCTCGTCCAGGAAACTGAGGGTGACTGTCCTTTGGTGCACACTGTTCTGTTCGTCCTCGCTTAGTATTCCTTTTACGTGGACCTGAATGTATATTTGTATTCCATGCCTTTCACTCCAAGGGGTTTCTTCTGGTACAGACCTTAAGGGGCTGTCAACTTCAGGTTAGGTCTGTAAGTAGTCTATGGAGTCGTTTAGCTTGGTGGATAAAGCTGCTCCTTTTTCAGTCTCCCCATTGCTAGATTTTGGAATCTTTCCTTCATTGGATGACGTGGCATACATTGAAACTTTTCTACTTATATTAGCACCTTTGTGTCTCTGGGTTCGCCAAGTGTTTGCACTATTCCCATTTTCTGCATTTCTACTATAGGTACTCAGTTCTTTCTTTTATTGTTACTTCAAGAATTCTACACAATTCTACAATAGTAGATAAGTCACTTCTTTTGTAACAAGTTTTCTTTTGGATTCTGTTGTTGGTGTCCATGTTTGATAATGGAAGCAGGAGTGATGGTATGATGATTGTTTTATATAGTGCTGTTTTGATGTTCATGTTCACATATTTGTTTTTGAAAATAGGAGACATCTATGTTGCATCTATGTTGCATCTATGTTTGATTTATGTGGTATTTTTCCCATTTCGATGAAATGATGTTTCCAAGGTAAGTGAATTATTTCATCTGTTTAAGTTGAACATGGATGAGAATAGTGGTGTTTCTGTTTCTGCGATAGGCATTACCTCAGGTTTTTTTCCCTGTGTTTTTCTTCATGTTTAAAGTTGATACACGCACTGTGCAGTCTATTTATATATTGTTGTTGTTTTGATGTTGGTAATATTGTTATAACGTAACTAGCAAACACAAATCATTCACTTGAACTTTCGAAAACATGAGCTGAATCTATCCCTGCACGGTCGAACGGGGATAGATGAAACAACAGCGTATACGTCCATTTTCTTGCTGTTTAACCTGTCATCACTTAGCGAATTGTCTTACCAGTATAGGGTAACCATGCAGTGGATACCCTCTCACTGTGGAATACCAGGAAATGAAAAAGCAGACCAACTGGCTAAGGAAGGTGCTGCCGAAGATCAACCAGATATACCAATCACCTACCATCAGAAAAAACAGATGATCAAGTCAATAAGAAAGCCACAAACACCAACACAAGATGACTATCACATTATGAACAGATCAGAACAAGTTATAATTCTACGTCTCAGAACAGGACACAACCGACTCCGCAGTCACATGTATACAAAGTTCAAGATTGGCAACACGGCCATGTGTACATGTGGACAGGCAGTACAGAGTGCCAAACATATACTTCAAGAGTGTTCTGAGCATGAAACGCTGAGGCAGACATATTGGCCAGAGGAAACAACACTGGAATCAAAGCTCTATTGGACACTGTATGAACTACAAAAGACAGTGAGTTTTATTAAGGAGACAGAATTGCAGATATAGACATGTTTCAAGTGAACGAAAGAAGAAGAAGAAACCTGTCATCAACTAAGACAATTTTATCTAACTACCACATTTCACTCGGATACGCATTCATTTCTACTTGTGGTTTTTTTATGTTTGTATGTTATGTCCGTATCTTGAAAAAGGCCTATTGGACCGAAACGTCGACTTTGTACTGTGTATTGTCATTTGTATGATTATATTCTGTGTTTTGTTTTGTTGTATGTATCATATTTACATCCGTTAGTGATAGTGTGTAGTGTTTTAGTAGTCATTCAGTAGGACTTCATTACCTGTCTTCCACGTTAGTATTAAGACAATTTTAGGGAATTTCACATTTTTTTCGCGTCTTGACGGACCAAGGTAGATAATCAAATTAATTGAACTAAATTCAATACAGAGTTATCTATTCTGAATCTATACATGTTGAAAGAAAGGAAAAAATGATGGTAATTAAACTATCTAATCTATTTATTTCTCTAATTCCTTTCAATTTCCTGCACAAAAGAAACACAAAGCTGGAACTGTCGCTCTCCAAGGTGTTCTGTGCAGCTCTATCCTTCTCATCTCTGCCTTACGAGGTCCCAATTCAATTGGTCTCTACATCCACTGTTATTCTTCATGTATTCCTCTGTCAATTCAGCGCTCCTCTTTTCCCGTGGGTTCTAGTGAAGAGCATGTCTTGTTATACTTCTTTCTAACGATGTGTTTTTATCCATTTCTATTTTTATTTCTATCCCCACAGGGTACTAGTGTGTCCTCAGGTACTGGTTCTGATCTCGACCTTGAGCGCATTTCAGTACACTTAATTGCTTATGCAGTTAAGTTCAACTAGGATTGACTCTTAGCCGAGGTTTCAGTCACTGACATCGTGAACGTCTCGCCCACGTCTGAGCTTCTACCCATATATGTCACCATCACACAGAAGTGTCATCAATCACGGTGTCCCCACCACACAGAAGTGTCATCAATCATGGTGTCCCCACCACACAGAAGTGTAATAAATCACGGTGTCCCCCATCAGACAGAAGTGTCATAAATCACGGTGTCCCATCTCACCGAAGTGTCAGAAATCACGGTGTCCCCATCTCAAAGAAGTGTCATAAATCACGGTGTTCCCATCTCACAGAAGTGTCATAAATCACGGAATTCCTATCACACAGAAGTGTCATAAATCACGGTGTTCCATCTCACAGAAGTGTCATAAATCACGGTGTTCCCATCTCACAGAAGTAATAAATCACGGTGTTCCCATCTCACAGAAGTGTCATAAATCACGGTGTTCCCATCTCACAGAAGTGCCATAAATCACGGTGTTCCTATCACACAGAAGTCTCATAAGTCACGGTGTCCCCACCACACAGAAGTGTCATAAATCACGGTGTTCCTCCTCACAGAAGTGTCATAAAACACGGTGTTCCCATCTCACAGAAGTGCCATAAATCACGGTGTTCCTATCACACAGAAGTGTCATAAATCACGGTGTACCCCATCACACAGAAGTGTCATAAATCACGGTGCTCCTCCTCACAGAAGTGTCATAAATCACGGTGTTCCCATCTCACAGAAGTGTCATAAATCACGGTGTTCCCATCTCACAGAAGTGTCATAAATCACGGTGTTCCCATCTCACAGAAGTGCACGAAGAAGTGTCAGCACCATATTCCATTATCCCATGTCAACTGCCAGTTTACAGATGTAGTGAAAGCAAGGCTATGAGTATTTTATCATATCTCCATTGTGTATGTGGGGAACGGGAAGATTGGTCGGCCTATGTTCTGGCAGGTGTGTGATTACGTGTGGAGAGAGAGAGAGAGAGAGAGAGACGTTTTTGAGGTGTATGAGTGCGTGGAGAGAGCTGTGTGAAGAGTGTGTGTAAGTGTGGAGAGTGATGTGTATGTGTGAATGTGGAGAGGGATGTGCAGAGATATATGAGATTGCATGTGGGGAGAGTTACGCAGAATGGTGTGTGCGTGTGTTTGTGGGGGGGGGGGGGGGGGGGTAATATGTGAAGTATATCTACATGGGTGTGGAGTGAAGGGCAATTTGTGTACGTATGTATGATTGAAGAGTAATGTTATTTTCATGGTGTGTCTATGTGGAGAGCGAGAGAGAGAGACAGAGAGAGAGAGAGAGAGAAAGAAAGAGATAATATATTTGTGTACAGCTACAGGTAATGTGTGTATCTGAAACAAGTCCGCAGATAACGGTACAAGATTGTGGGTTGATGCTAACACCCTCTATTACAAGATTGTGGGTTGATGCTAACACCCTCTTACAAGATTGTGGGTTGATGCTAACACCTTCTATTACAAGATTGTGGGATGATGCTAACACCCTCTTACAAGATTGTGGGTTGATGCTAACACCCTCTTACAAGATTGTGGGTTGATGCTAACACCTTCTATTACAAGATTGTGGGCTGATGCTAACACCCTCTTACAAGATTGTGGGTTGATGCTAACACCTTCTATTACAAGATTGTGGGTTGATGCTAACACCCTCTTACAAGATTGTGGGTTGATGCTATACCCTCTATTACAAGATTGTGGGCTGATGCTAACACCCTCTTACAAGATTGTGGGTTGATGCTAACACCTTCTATTACAAGATTGTGGGTTGATGCTAACACCCTCTTACAAGATTGTGGGTTGATGCTAACACCCTCTATTACAAGATTGTGGGTTGATGCTAACACCTTCTATTACAAGATTGTGGGTTGATGCTAACACCCTCTATTACAAGATTGTGGGCTGATGCTAACACCCTCTATTACAAGATTGTGGGCTGATGCTAACACCCTCTATTAAAAGATTGTGGGCTGATGCTAACACCCTCTTACAAGATTGTGGGCTGATGCTAACACCCTCTATTACAAGATTGTGGGCTGATGCTAACACCCTCTTACTAGATTGTGGGCTGATGCTAACACCCTCTATTACAAGATTGTGGGCTGATGCTAACACCCTCTATTACAAGATTGTGGGCTGATGCTAACACCCTTTATTACAAGATTGTGGGCTGATGCTAACACCCTCTATTACAAGATTGTGGGTTGATGCTAAGACCCTCTTACAAGATTGTGGGCTGATGCTAACACCCTCTATTACAAGATTGTGGGCTGATGCTAACACCCTCTATTACAAGATTGTGGGCTGATGCTAACACCCTCTTACAAGATTGTGGGTTGATGCTAACACCCTCTTACAAGATTGTGGGTTGATGCTAACACCCTCTTACAAGATTGTGGGTTGATGCTAACACCCTCTATTACAAGATTGTGGGCTGATGCTAACACCCTCTATTACAAGATTGTGGGCTGATGCTAACACCCTCTATTACAAGATTGTGGGCTGATGCTAACACCCTCTTACAAGATTGTGGGTTGATGCTAACACCCTCTTACAAGATTGTGGGTTGATGCTAACACCCTCTTACAAGATTGTGGGCTGATGCTAAAACCCTCTTACAAGATTGTGGGTTGTTGCTAACACCCTCTTACAAGATTGTGGGTTGATGCTAACACCCTCTTACAAGATTGTGGGTTGATGCTAACAATCTCTATTACAAGATTGTGGGTTGATGCTAACACCCTCTTACAAGATTGTGGGTTGATGCTAACACCCTCTTACAAGATTGTGGGTTGATGCTAACACCCTCTTACAAGATTGTGGGTTGATGCTAACACCCTCTATTACAAGATTGTGGGTTGATGCTAACACCCTCTATTACAAGATTGTGGGTTGATGCTAACACCCTCTTACAAGATTGTGGGTTGATGCTAACACCCTCTATTACAAGATTGTGGGCTGATGCTAACACCCTCTTACAAGATTGTGGGTTGATGCTAACACCCTCTTACAAGATTGTGGGTTGATGCTAACACCCTCTATTACAAGATTGTGGGTTGATGCTAACACCCTCTTACAAGATTGTGGGTTGATGCTAACACCCTCTTACAAGATTGTGGGCTGATGCTAACACCCTCTTACAAGATTGTGGGTTGATGCTAACACCCTCTTACAAGATTGTGGGTTGATGCTAACACCCTCTTACAAGATTGTGGGCTGATGCTAACACCCTCTTACAAGATTGTGGGTTGATGCTAACACCCTCTTACAAGATTGTGGGCTGATGCTAACACCCTCTTACAAGATTGTGGGTTGATGCTAACACCCTCTTACAAGATTGTGGGCTGATGCTAACACCCTCTTACAAGATTGTGGGTTGATGCTAACACCCTCTATTACAAGATTGTGGGCTGATGCTAACACCCTCTTACAAGATTGTGGGCTGATGCTAACACCCTCTTACAAGATTGTGGGTTGATGCTAACACCCTCTATTACAAGATTGTGGGCTGATGCTAACACCCTCTTACAAGATTGTGGGCTGATGCTAACACCCTCTATTACAAGATTGTGGGCTGATGCTAACACCCTCTATTACAAGATTGTGGGCTGATGCTAACACCCTCTTACAAGATTGTGGGTTGATGCTAACACCCTCTTACAAGATTGTGGGTTGATGCTAACACCCTCTTACAAGATTGTGGGCTGATGCTAACACCCTCTATTACAAGAATGTGGGCTGATGCTAACACCCTCTTACAAGATTGTGGGTTGATGCTAACACCCTCTTACAAGATTGTGGGTTGATGCTAACACCCTCTTACAAGATTGTGGGCTGATGCTAAAACCCTCTTACAAGATTGTGGGTTGATGCTAACACCCTCTTACAAGATTGTGGGTTGATGCTAACACCCTCTTACAAGATTGTGGGTTGATGCTAACACTCTCTATTACAAGATTGTGGGTTGATGCTAACACCCTCTTACAAGATTGTGGGTTGATGCTAACACCCTCTTACAAGATTGTGGGTTGATGCTAACACCCTCTTACAAGATTGTGGGTTGATGCTAACACCCTCTATTACAAGATTGTGGGTTGATGCTAACACCCTCTATTACAAGATTGTGGGTTGATGCTAACACCCTCTTACAAGATTGTGGGTTGATGCTAACACCCTCTATTACAAGATTGTGGGCTGATGCTAACACCCTCTTACAAGATTGTGGGTTGATGCTAACACCCTCTTACAAGATTGTGGGTTGATGCTAACACCCTCTATTACAAGATTGTGGGTTGATGCTAACACCCTCTTACAAGATTGTGGGTTGATGCTAACACCCTCTTACAAGATTGTGGGCTGATGCTAACACCCTCTTACAAGATTGTGGGTTGATGCTAACACCCTCTTACAATATTGTGGGTTGATGCTAACACCCTCTTACAAGATTGTGGGTTGATGCTAACACCCTCTATTACAAGATTGTGGGCTGATGCTAACACCCTCTATTACAAGATTGTGGGCTGATGCTAACACCCTCTATTACAAGATTGTGGGCTGATGCTAACACCCTCTTACAAGATTGTGGGTTGATGCTAACACCCTCTTACAAGATTGTGGGTTGATGCTAACACCCTCTTACAAGATTGTGGGCTGATGCTAAAACCCTCTTACAAGATTGTGGGTTGTTGCTAACACCCTCTTACAAGATTGTGGGTTGATGCTAACACCCTCTTACAAGATTGTGGGTTGATGCTAACAATCTCTATTACAAGATTGTGGGTTGATGCTAACACCCTCTTACAAGATTGTGGGTTGATGCTAACACCCTCTTACAAGATTGTGGGTTGATGCTAACACCCTCTTACAAGATTGTGGGTTGATGCTAACACCCTCTTACAAGATTGTGGGTTGATGCTAACACCCTCTTACAAGATTGTGGGTTGATGCTAACACCCTCTATTACAAGATTGTGGGTTGATGCTAACACCCTCTATTACAAGATTGTGGGCTGATGCTAACACCCTCTTACAAGATTGTGGGTTGATGCTAACACCCTCTTACAAGATTGTGGGTTGATGCTAACACCCTCTATTACAAGATTGTGGGTTGATGCTAACACCCTCTTACAAGATTGTGGGTTGATGCTAACACCCTCTTACAAGATTGTGGGCTGATGCTAACACCCTCTTACAAGATTGTGGGTTGATGCTAACACCCTCTTACAAGATTGTGGGTTGATGCTAACACCCTCTTACAAGATTGTGGGCTGATGCTAACACCCTCTTACAAGATTGTGGGTTGATGCTAACACCCTCTTACAAGATTGTGGGCTGATGCTAACACCCTCTTACAAGATTGTGGGTTGATGCTAACACCCTCTTACAAGATTGTGGGCTGATGCTAACACCCTCTTACAAGATTGTGGGTTGATGCTAACACCCTCTATTACAAGATTGTGGGCTGATGCTAACACCCTCTTACAAGATTGTGGGCTGATGCTAACACCCTCTTACAAGATTGTGGGTTGATGCTAACACCCTCTATTACAAGATTGTGGGCTGATGCTAACACCCTCTTACAAGATTGTGGGCTGATGCTAACACCCTCTATTACAAGATTGTGGGCTGATGCTAACACCCTCTATTACAAGATTGTGGGCTGATGCTAACACCCTCTTACAAGATTGTGGGTTGATGCTAACACCCTCTTACAAGATTGTGGGTTGATGCTAACACCCTCTTACAAGATTGTGGGCTGATGCTAACACCCTCTATTACAAGAATGTGGGCTGATGCTAACACCCTCTTACAAGATTGTGGGTTGATGCTAACACCCTCTTACAAGATTGTGGGTTGATGCTAACACCCTCTTACAAGATTGTGGGCTGATGCTAAAACCCTCTTACAAGATTGTGGGTTGATGCTAACACCCTCTTACAAGATTGTGGGTTGATGCTAACACCCTCTTACAAGATTGTGGGTTGATGCTAACACTCTCTATTACAAGATTGTGGGTTGATGCTAACACCCTCTTACAAGATTGTGGGTTGATGCTAACACCCTCTTACAAGATTGTGGGTTGATGCTAACACCCTCTTACAAGATTGTGGGTTGATGCTAACACCCTCTATTACAAGATTGTGGGTTGATGCTAACACCCTCTATTACAAGATTGTGGGTTGATGCTAACACCCTCTTACAAGATTGTGGGTTGATGCTAACACCCTCTATTACAAGATTGTGGGCTGATGCTAACACCCTCTTACAAGATTGTGGGTTGATGCTAACACCCTCTTACAAGATTGTGGGTTGATGCTAACACCCTCTATTACAAGATTGTGGGTTGATGCTAACACCCTCTTACAAGATTGTGGGTTGATGCTAACACCCTCTTACAAGATTGTGGGCTGATGCTAACACCCTCTTACAAGATTGTGGGTTGATGCTAACACCCTCTTACAATATTGTGGGTTGATGCTAACACCCTCTTACAAGATTGTGGGTTGATGCTAACACCCTCTATTACAAGATTGTGGGCTGATGCTAACACCCTCTTACAAGATTGTGGGTTGATGCTAACACCCTCTATTACAAGATTGTGGGCTGATGCTAACACCCTCTATTAAAAGATTGTGGGCTGATGCTAACACCCTCTATTACAAGATTGTGGGCTGATGCTAACACACTCTATTACAAGATTGTGGGCTGATGCTAACACCCTCTTACAAGATTGTGGGTTGATGCTAACACCCTCTATTACAAGATTGTGGGCTGATGCTAACACCCTCTATTACAAGATTGTGGGCTGATGCTAACACCCTCTATTACAAGATTGTGGGCTGATGCTAACACCCTCTATTACAAGATTGTGGGCTGATGCTAACACCCTCTTACAAGATTGTGGGTTGATGCTAACACCCTCTATTACAAGATTGTGGGTTGATGCTAACACCCTCTATTACAAGATTGTGGGCTGATGCTAACACCCTCTATTACAAGATTGTGGGTTGATGCTAAAACCCTCTATTACAAGATTGTGGGTTGATGCTAACACCCTCTATTACAAGATTGTGGGCTGATGCTAACACCCTCTTACAAGATTGTGGGCTTATGCTAACACCCTCTATTACAAGATTGTGGGCTGATGCTAACACCCTCTTAGAAGATTGTGGGCTGATGCTAACACCCTCTATTACAAGATTGTGGGCTGATGCTAACACCCTCTATTACAAGATTGTGGGCTGATGCTAACACCCTCTATTACAAGATTGTGGGCTGATGCTAACACCCTCTATTACAAGATTGTGGGCTGATGCTAACACCCTCTATTACAAGATTATGGGCTGATGCTAACACCCTCTATTACAAGATTGTGGGCTGATGCTAACACCCTCTATTACAAGATTGTGCGCTGATGCTAACACCCTCTATTACAAGATTGTGGGCTGATGCTAACACCCTCTATTACAAGATTGTGTGCTGATGCTAACACCCTCTATTACAAGATTGTGGGCTGATGCTAACACCCTCTATTACAAGATTGTGGGCTGATGCTAACACCCTCTATTACAAGATTGTGGGCTGATGCTAACACCCTCTATTACAAGATTTTGGGCTGATGCTAACACCCTCTATTACAAGATTGTGGGCTGATGCTAACACCCTCTATTACAAGATTGTGGGCTGATGCTAACACCCTCTATTACAAGATTGTGGGCTGATGCTAACACCCTCTATTACAAGATTGTGCGCTGATGCTAACACCCTCTATTACAAGATTGTGGGCTGATGCTAACACCCTCTATTACAAGATTGTGTGCTGATGCTAACACCCTCTATTACAAGATTGTGGGCTGATGCTAACACCCTCTATTACAAGATTGTGGGCTGATGCTAACACCCTCTATTACAAGATTGTGGGCTGATGCTAACACCCTCTATTACAAGATTTTGGGCTGATGCTAACACCCTCTATTACAAGATTGTGGGCTGATGCTAACACCCTCTATTACAAGATTGTGGGCTGATGCTAACACCCTCTATTACAAGATTGTGGGCTGATGCTAACACCCTCTATTACAAGATTGTGGGCTGATGCTAACACCCTCTTACAAGATTGTGGGTTGATGCTAACACCCTCTTACAAGATTGTGGGCTGATGCTAAAACCCTCTTACAAGATTGTGGGTTGTTGCTAACACCCTCTTACAAGATTGTGGGTTGATGCTAACACCCTCTTACAAGATTGTGGGTTGATGCTATCAATCTCTATTACAAGATTGTGGGTTGATGCTAACACCCTCTTACAAGATTGTGGGTTGATGCTAACACCCTCTTACAAGATTGTGGGTTGATGCTAACACCCTCTTACAAGATTGTGGGTTGATGCTAACACCCTCTATTACAAGATTGTGGGTTGATGCTAACACCCTCTATTACAAGATTGTGGGTTGATGCTAACACCCTCTTACAAGATTGTGGGTTGATGCTAACACCCTCTATTACAAGATTGTGGGCTGATGCTAACACCCTCTTACAAGATTGTGGGTTGATGCTAACACCCTCTTACAAGATTGTGGGTTGATGCTAACACCCTCTATTACAAGATTGTGGGTTGATGCTAACACCCTCTTACAAGATTGTGGGTTGATGCTAACACCCTCTTACAAGATTGTGGGCTGATGCTAACACCCTCTTACAAGATTGTGGGTTGATGCTAACACCCTCTTACAAGATTGTGGGCTGATGCTAACACCCTCTTACAAGATTGTGGGTTGATGCTAACACCCTCTTACAAGATTGTGGGCTGATGCTAACACCCTCTTACAAGATTGTGGGTTGATGCTAACACCCTCTATTACAAGATTGTGGGCTGATGCTAACACCCTCTTACAAGATTGTGGGCTGATGCTAACACCCTCTTACAAGATTGTGGGTTGATGCTAACACCCTCTATTACAAGATTGTGGGCTGATGCTAACACCCTCTTACAAGATTGTGGGCTGATGCTAACACCCTCTATTACAAGATTGTGGGCTGATGCTAACACCCTCTATTACAAGATTGTGGGCTGATGCTAACACCCTCTTACAAGATTGTGGGTTGATGCTAACACCCTCTTACAAGATTGTGGGTTGATGCTAACACCCTCTTACAAGATTGTGGGTTGATGCTAACACCCTCTATTACAAGATTGTGGGCTGATGCTAACACCCTCTATTACAAGAATGTGGGCTGATGCTAACACCCTCTTACAAGATTGTGGGTTGATGCTAACACCCTCTTACAAGATTGTGGGTTGATGCTAACACCCTCTTACAAGATTGTGGGCTGATGCTAAAACCCTCTTACAAGATTGTGGGTTGATGCTAACACCCTCTTACAAGATTGTGGGTTGATGCTAACACCCTCTTACAAGATTGTGGGTTGATGCTAACACTCTCTATTACAAGATTGTGGGTTGATGCTAACACCCTCTTACAAGATTGTGGGTTGATGCTAACACCCTCTTACAAGATTGTGGGTTGATGCTAACACCCTCTTACAAGATTGTGGGTTGATGCTAACACCCTCTATTACAAGATTGTGGGTTGATGCTAACACCCTCTATTACAAGATTGTGGGTTGATGCTAACACCCTCTTACAAGATTGTGGGTTGATGCTAACACCCTCTATTACAAGATTGTGGGCTGATGCTAACACCCTCTTACAAGATTGTGGGTTGATGCTAACACCCTCTTACAAGATTGTGGGTTGATGCTAACACCCTCTATTACAAGATTGTGGGTTGATGCTAACACCCTCTTACAAGATTGTGGGTTGATGCTAACACCCTCTTACAAGATTGTGGGCTGATGCTAACACCCTCTTACAAGATTGTGGGTTGATGCTAACACCCTCTTACAATATTGTGGGTTGATGCTAACACCCTCTTACAAGATTGTGGGTTGATGCTAACACCCTCTATTACAAGATTGTGGGCTGATGCTAACACCCTCTTACAAGATTGTGGGTTGATGCTAACACCCTCTATTACAAGATTGTGGGCTGATGCTAACACCCTCTATTACAAGATTGTGGGCTGATGCTAACACCCTCTATTACAAGATTGTGGGCTGATGCTAACACACTCTATTACAAGATTGTGGGCTGATGCTAACACCCTCTTACAAGATTGTGGGTTGATGCTAACACCCTCTATTACAAGATTGTGGGCTGATGCTAACACCCTCTATTACAAGATTGTGGGCTGATGCTAACACCCTCTATTACAAGATTGTGGGCTGATGCTAACACCCTCTATTACAAGATTGTGGGCTGATGCTAACACCCTCTTACAAGATTGTGGGTTGATGCTAACACCCTCTATTACAAGATTGTGGGTTGATGCTAACACCCTCTATTACAAGATTGTGGGCTGATGCTAACACCCTCTATTACAAGATTGTGGGTTGATGCTAAAACCCTCTATTACAAGATTGTGGGTTGATGCTAACACCCTCTATTACAAGATTGTGGGCTGATGCTAACACCCTCTTACAAGATTGTGGGCTGATGCTAACACCCTCTATTACAAGATTGTGGGCTGATGCTAACACCCTCTTAGAAGATTGTGGGCTGATGCTAACACCCTCTATTACAAGATTGTGGGCTGATGCTAACACCCTCTATTACAAGATTGTGGGCTGATGCTAACACCCTCTATTACAAGATTGTGGGCTGATGCTAACACCCTCTATTACAAGATTGTGGGCTGATGCTAACACCCTCTATTACAAGATTATGGGCTGATGCTAACACCCTCTATTACAAGATTGTGGGCTGATGCTAACACCCTCTATTACAAGATTGTGCGCTGATGCTAACACCCTCTATTACAAGATTGTGGGCTGATGCTAACACCCTCTATTACAAGATTGTGTGCTGATGCTAACACCCTCTATTACAAGATTGTGGGCTGATGCTAACACCCTCTATTACAAGATTGTGGGCTGATGCTAACACCCTCTATTACAAGATTGTGGGCTGCTGCTAACACCCTCTATTACAAGATTTTGGGCTGATGCTAACACCCTCTATTACAAGATTGTGGGCTGATGCTAACACCCTCTATTACAAGATTGTGGGCTGATGCTAACACCCTCTATTACAAGATTGTGGGCTGATGCTAACACCCTCTATTACAAGATTGTGCGCTGATGCTAACACCCTCTATTACAAGATTGTGGGCTGATGCTAACACCCTCTATTACAAGATTGTGTGCTGATGCTAACACCCTCTATTACAAGATTGTGGGCTGATGCTAACACCCTCTATTACAAGATTGTGGGCTGATGCTAACACCCTCTATTACAAGATTGTGGGCTGATGCTAACACCCTCTATTACAAGATTTTGGGCTGATGCTAACACCCTCTATTACAAGATTGTGGGCTGATGCTAACACCCTCTATTACAAGATTGTGGGCTGATGCTAACACCCTCTATTACAAGATTGTGGGCTGATGCTAACACCCTCTATTACAAGATTGTGGGCTGATGCTAACACCCTCTATTACAAGATTGTGGGCTGATGCTAACACCCTCTATTACAAGATTGTGGGCTGATGCTAACACCCTCTTACAAGATTGTGGGCTGATGCTAACACCCTCTATTACAAGATTGTGGGTTGATGCTAACACCCTCTATTACAAGATTGTGGGCTGATGCTAACACCCTCTTACAAGATTGTGGGCTGATGCTAACACCCTCTATTACAAGATTGTGGGCTGATGCTAACACCCTCTATTACAAGATTGTGGGTTAATGCTAACACCCTCTATTACAAGATTGTGGGTTGATGCTAACACCCTCTTACAAGATTGTGGGCTGATGCTAACACCCTCTATTACAAGATTGTGGGCTGATGCTAACACCCTCTTACAAGATTGTGGGCTGATGCTAACACCTTCTATTACAAGATTGTGGGCTGATGCTAACACCTTCTAACAAGATTGTGGGCTGATGCTAACACCCTCTATTACAAGATTGTGGGCTGATGCTAACACCCTCTATTACAAGATTGTGGGCTGATGCTAACACCCTCTTACAAGATTGTGGGCTGATGCTAACACCCTCTATTACAAGATTGTGGGCTGATGCTAACACCCTCTTACAAGATTGTGGGCTGATGCTAACACCCTCTATTACAAGATTGTGGGCTGATGCTAACACCCTCTTACAAGATTGTGGGCTGATGCTAACACCTTCTATTACAAGATTGTGGGCTGATGCTAACACCCTCTTACAAGATTGTGGGCTGATGCTAACACCCTCTATTACAAAATTGTGGGCTGATGCTAACACCCTCTATTACAAGATTGTGGGCTGATGCTAACACCCTCTTACAAGATTGTGGGCTGATGCTAACACCTTCTATTACAAGATTGTGGGCTGATGCTAACACCCTCTTACAAGATTGTGGGCTGATGCTAACACCCTCTATTACAAGATTGTGGGTTGATGCTAACACCCTCTATTACAAGATTGTGGGCTGATGCTAACACCCTCTTACAAGATTGTGGGCTGATGCTAACACCCTCTTACAAGATTGTGGGCTGATGCTAACACCCTCTTACAAGATTGTGGGCTGATGCTAACACCCTCTATTACAAGATTGTGGGCTGATGCTAACACCCTCTATTACAAGATTGTGGGCTGATGCTAACACCCTCTTACAAGATTGTGGGCTGATGCTAACACCCTCTATTACAAGATTGTGGGCTGATGCTAACACCCTCTTACAAGATTGTGGGCTGATGCTAACACCCTCTATTACAAGATTGTGGGCTGATGCTAACACCCTCTTACAAGATTGTGGGCTGATGCTAACACCTTCTATTACAAGATTGTGGGCTGATGCTAACACCCTCTTACAAGATTGTGGGCTGATGCTAACACCCTCTATTACAAGATTGTGGGCTGATGCTAACACCCTCTATTACAAGATTGTGGGCTGATGCTAACACCCTCTTACAAGATTGTGGGCTGATGCTAACACCTTCTATTACAAGATTGTGGGCTGATGCTAACACCCTCTTACAAGATTGTGGGCTGATGCTAACACCCTCTATTACAAGATTGTGGGCTGATGCTAACACCCTCTTACAAGATTGTGGGCTGATGCTAACACCCTCTATTACAAGATTGTGGGCTGATGCTAACACCCTCTATTACAAGATTGTGGGCTGATGCTAACACCCTCTATTACAAGATTGTGGGCTGATGCTAACACCCTCTATTACAAGATTGTGGGCTGATGCTAACACCCTCTATTACAAGATTGTGGGCTGATGCTAACACCCTCTATTACAAGATTGTGGGCTGATGCTAACACCCTCTATTACAAGATTGTGGGCTGATGCTAACACCCTCTATTACAAGATTGTGGGCTGATGCTAACACCCTCTATTACAAGATTGTGGGCTGATGCTAACACCCTCTATTACAAGATTGTGGGCTGATGCTAACACCCTCTATTACAAGATTGTGGGCTGATGCTAACACCCTCTATTACAAGATTGTGGGCTGATGCTAACACCCTCTATTACAAGATTGTGGGCTGATGCTAACACCCTCTTACAAGATTGTGGGCTGATGCTAACACCCTCTATTACAAGATTGTGGGCTGATGCTAACACCCTCTATTACAAGATTGTGGGCTGATGCTAACACCCTCTATTACAAGATTGTGGGCTGATGCTAACACCCTCTATTACAAGATTGTGGGCTGATGCTAACACCCTCTTACAAGATTGTGGGCTGATGCTAACACCCTCTATTACAAGATTGTGGGCTGATGCTAACACCCTCTTACAAGATTGTGGGCTGATGCTAACACCCTCTATTACAAGATTGTGGGCTGATGCTAACACCCTCTTACAAGATTGTGGGCTGATGCTAACACCCTCTATTACAAGATTGTGGGCTGATGCTAACACCCTCTATTACAAGATTGTGGGCTGATGCTAACACCCTCTATTACAAGATTGTGGGCTGATGCTAACACCCTCTATTACAAGATTGTGGGCTGATGCTAACACTCTCTATTACAAGATTGTGGGCTGATGCTAACACCCTCTTACAAGATTATGGGCTGATGCTAACACCCTCTATTACAAGATTGTGGGCTGATGCTAACACCCTCTATTACAAGATTGTGGGCTGATGCTAACACCCTCTATTACAAGATTGTGGGCTGATGCTAACACCCTCTATTAGAAAATAACATGAGATATAGCAGCATTAAAGCTAGTTCAAGAATGAGAATGTAACCCCGCCTTTCTCGAGTCGTTAACATTACTTTCTGGAGTCGCTAACATTACTTTCTCGAGTTGCTAACATTACTTTCTCGAGTCGCTAATATTACTTTCTCGAGTCGCTAATATTACTTTCTCGAGTCGCTAACATTACTTTCTCGAGTTGCTAACATTACTTCATCGAGTCATTAACATTAATCAGTCTAATCGTTAACATTACTTAGTCTAGTCGCTAGCTTTACTTAGTATGGTCACTAACATTACTTAGTCGAGTCGCTAACATTACTTCCTCGAGTCGCTAATATTACTTAGCCGAGTCGTTGACATTACTTAGTCGAGTCGTTGACATAACTTAGTCGAGTCGTTAGCAGTACTTAGTCGAGTCGTTGAAACAAATCATAAGCAATTCTACGAAATGAACTTTTATTTTTTAGAAACCCCATTCCTTATGTTTAGCAAAAGCTTGTCTGTGGTCCTGGTCATAGTGAGACGTCATCTTAAAAAAGTGATAAATTCGACAAATGTGATCGAGAAGACACTCTCATGTCCGAACTGACCAAAGAAATTGCAGCGAACACTAACACGAACTCTGTACAGAAAATTGTAAAAAAAAAAAAGCAGCAGGTATTTACATTCTTGCAATTAAAAGATGGACTTATATCAGACAAGTACTTAGAATGATTGAAAACAAACTGCCCCTACAATCATTAAAATGGGCACCAGCTGGCATAAGAAAAAGAGGAAGACAAATAGAGACTCTTCACAGAACAGCCATTAAAGAGGTATGACTATGTGTCTCAACAACATGCAAGAACTACACACAGTATCATCACATGGCTCCAACTGCAGAGCTCTGCTTTCTGACATATGCAGCGTATTCAGCGCTGAAAGAACATTAGATAAAATTGGAGATCTCTGGTTTGTGCGCTGAAGAAACATTAGATAAAACTGGAGAGTTCTGGTTTCTGAGCTGAAGAAACATTAGATAAAACTGGAGAGCTCTGGTTTCTGAGCTGAAGGAACATTAGATAAAACTGGAGAGCTCTGGTTTCTGAGCTGAAGGAACATTAGATAAAACCGGAGAAAATTGACATCACATCAATTCATTCATGCGTTATATTTGTGGGTTCCATGATCAATGGAAATATCCGGATAGTCGGATCAGAGGTTTGGGCTGTTAGGTCGTTTAAACACTGAAGTGCAGTTTTACGAGAACAAAAAACAACAACAAAAAACCGCAGAGATCAAGGACAAACGCTAATGCTATACAGTTTATGCACTGAAGTTGACGTATTTCTATAGATAAAAAAAATAGAGACATGAACACAAATGGACATTCGGAGAAGCGCAATGATCGCAATAGTACACAAATAAATGTACTGACTCTTGATTTATTATAAGCCTGTACTCGACTGACGGCTTGATGCATTACTAATCTGTAATCCGATAACTCCAGACTAGGCCTTTCACTTCCGGGGTCAGATATTATCTACCAATCAACCAACCGTGAATTTGAAGAGAAAGAGAGAGAGAGAAGGGCTTATCGAGATTAAAACGTGCAAAGAAAATGTAAAGTGCAATAATTGATGTGTTATCCTGCAGGTGTGTACAGAAATAATTTATCGTCATCCTGCAGGTGTGTACAGAAATAATTTATCGTCATCCTGCAGGTGTGTACAGAAATAATCGATTGTCATCCTGCAGGTGTGTACAGAAATAATTTATCGTCATCCTGCAGGTGTGTACAGAAATCGTAAGGTGGTTTGTTACGTGCTTAGAGAAATATGTCTGATAAATGATTTATAGATGGTTTAGCCTAGTGGTTAGAGTGATGGTTTAGCCTAGAGGTTAGAGTGATGGTTTAGTCTAGTGGTTAGAGTGATGGTTTAGCCTAGAGGTTAGAGTGATGGTTTAGCCTAGTGGTTAGAGTGATGGTTTAGCCTAGAGGTTAGAGTGATGGTTTAGCCTAGAGGTTAGAGTGATGGTTTAGCCTAGATGTTAGAGTGATGGTTTAGCCTAGATGTTAGAGTGATGGTTTAGCCTAGATGTTAGAGTGATGGTTTAGCCTAGATGTTAGAGTGATGGTTTAGCCTAGATGTTAGAGTGATGGTTTAGCCTAGATGTTAGAGTGATGGTTTAGCCTAGATGTTAGAGTGATGGTTTAGCCTAGATGTTAGAGTGATGGTTTAGCCTAGATGTTAGAGTGATGGTTTAGCCTAGATGTTAGAGTGATGGTTTAGCCTAGATGTTAGAGTGATGGTTTAGCCTAGATGTTAGAGTGATGGTTTAGCCTAGATGTTAGAGTGATGGTTTAGCCTAGATGTTAGAGTGATGGTTTAGCCTAGATGTTAGAGTGATGGTTTAGCCTAGATGTTAGAGTGATGGTTTAGCCTAGTGGTTAGAGTGATGGTTTAGCCTAGTGGTTAGAGTGATGGTTTAGCCTAGTGGTTAGAGTGATGGTTTAGCCTAGTGGTTAGAGTGATGGTTTAGCCTAGTGATTAGAGTGATGGTTTAGCCTAGTGGTTAGAGTGATGGTTTAGCCTAGTGGTTAGAGTGATGGTTTAGCCTAGTGGTTAGAGTGATGGTTTAGCCTAGTGGTTAGAGTGATGGTTTAGCCTAGTGGTTAGAGTGATGGTTTAGCCTAGTGGTTAGAGTGATGGTTTAGCCTAGAGGTTAGAGTGATGGTTTAGCCTAGTGATTAGAGTGATGGTTTAGCCTAGTAGTTAGAGTTATGGCTCATTCCAGTGGTTACAGTCATGGTGTGGTATAGTGGCTATAGTGATGACTGGATTAGTAGTTAGATTGAGGTCGAACTAGTAGTTAGAGTGATGGCTAGATTATTAGTTAGAGTGATGGCTAGATTATTAGTTAGAGTGATGGGTAGATTAGTAGTTAGAGTGATGGCTAGATCTTTAGTTAGACTGATGGCTAGATTATTAGTTAGAGAGATGGCTAGATTAGTAGTTAGAGTGATGGCTAGATTAGTAGTTAGAGTGATGGCTAGATTAGTAGTTAGAGTGATGGCTAGATTAGTAGTTAGAGTGATGGCTAGATTATTAGTTAGAGTGATGGCTAGATTAGTAGTTGGAGTGATGGCTTAACCTAGTGGTTAGAGTGATGGCGTAACCTAGTGGTAAGAGTGATGGCTTAACCTAGTGGTTAGAGTGATGGCTAGATTAGTAATTAGAGTGGTGGCCAGATTAGTAGTTAGAGTGATGGCTTAGCCTAGTGGTTACAGTTGTGGCGTAGCCTAGTGGTTAGCGTGATGGCGTAGCCTGGTGGTTATAGTGATGGCGTAACCTGGTGGTTAGAGTGATGGCTTAGCCTAATGGTTACAGTCGTGGCTTAATATAGTGGTTAGAGTGATGGCGTAGCCTGGTGGTTAGAGTGATGGCTTAATCTAGTGGTTAGAGTGATGGGTTAGCCTAATGATTACAGTTGTGGCTTAGCCTAGTGGTTTGAGTGATGGCTTAGCCTAGTGGTTTGAGTGATGGCTTAGCCTAGTGGTTAGAGTGATGGCTTAGCCTAGCGGTTTGAGTGATGGATTAGCCTAGTGGTTTGAGTGATGGCTTAGCCGAGTGGTTAGAGTGATGGCTTAGCCTAATGGTTACAGTCGTGGCTTAGCCTAGTGGTTTGAGTGATGGTTCAATCAAGTGACTTGAGATGTGGCTACGTAAAATGGGTTTAATAGTGTTCAATTAAGTGGTTTGAGCCATGGCTCCGTCAAGTGGTTTGAGCCATGGCTCCGTCAAGTGGTTTGAGTGATATCACAGTTAAGTGGTTTGAGTTGTGGCTCGGTCAAGTGGTTTGAGTTGTGGCTCAGTCAAGTGGTTTGAGTTGTGGCTCAGTCAAGTGGTTTACATTGTGGCTCAGTCAAGTGGTTTGAGTTGTGGCTCAGTAAAGTGGTTTGAGTTGTGGCTCGGTCAAGTGGTTTGAGTCGTGGCTCAGTCAAGTGGTTTAAATTGCGGCTCAGTCATGTATTTTCAGTAGTGTAAAAGTCCTGACTTTGTCAGATTACCTAACATTATCCTTTGATTGAGTGTATCAGTGAAATCAAACTGGCTGACATATGACTCGCTCGAGATTTATGGGTTGTCCCCTAGACGTAGGGCCAGCATATTCTGCATAATACACTAAACCACTTCAGGGAAGAACACTGGCCCGCAGAGATGGATATCCACAGAAAGCTGTGTGGTAGCACCGAGGAACTGCGAAATACAGCAACGTTTATCAAGGAAACCAGACTTGCTGTGTGGACATGTCAAACTGCGAACGAGTAGAAGATTATGAGAAATAAACAGATACGACAGACTATGAGAAATAAGTAAAAAGATAGGACAAACTACTCGACATACGTGAGTATAATGAATCTATTAACATCAGAAAATGATGGAATCAGGACAGCTTATATGGTCAATAAGTCTTCAGCGTTGCTACTGTAACATGTCAAGGCACATATCAACACAAAAATAAGCCCAACACTCACGTAACATGTCCTCAATTAATGAAACATCACGACAGTCTTTAAATGATCTCAACACAACTTCATCACGTAATCAATTGTCAAACATTATTCTCATTTTTACTAAAACATCCCAGGGTAGGCTGTACATGCAAGCAAATATTGAAAACTTAATCGATCTGGTTAACTAGGCCGTTCTTAATTTTTTTTCTCCTACATATGAAATGTTAAGGTAAATTAGTGTTACAATCGATATCCAGAGGTAAGATTTCACGGGCAGACTATAATCACTTTACCAAATCGAAGTGAACAAAAACTTGGGATATTAAATTAATCAATGAATTAAAGTTACGTAAAGCTTCTACACCTGTGGATCAATAATGGAAAACCACGGACTGTATTTTCCACTGATTTCTCGATACACAGAGAATGTGTGATCAGTATCATACCCACCACCTTTACTTTCCATAAAGATATGGTACCCACTTCGGTAAGTTGGTTTGACGTAAAAATATTTAGTTATACGAAAACAGCTGGAAAGTCTTGGATGTCTTATCTACAATCCCATCTTTTGAAATAAATCATCGATACTTCTATTTTTTCCCTGTATTTTACCAATGCCAAATCGAAAGCAACGGTGTTTATATGCTATTTTATGTTTGCAATTAGAAGCCTAATTTGGTCATTATAGTTATGAGGTCTTCTATACTTATATAAAACGTTTGTGGTTCTCGAGGAACGTACCTGTGCATGTTTGTATGTTGTTGTTGTCTGTGTGTCAGTCGACCCGCCCATATTCATAGCAGCTTGGGGATATTCTCGTTGTAAGCCTGGACAGAATAGCTTGGGAATATACACGTTGTAAGTCTGGAAAATCGCATCTGTTTTTAAGGATGCTGTGTTGTTGATGACGGAAAACTCGTCGACTCAAGGTGAGGGACGAGTGGATGCCATGTGAGTGGATTTTGTTCAAATCTCGTGAGTCGTATTATGATTGTTCATTATGAATAAATCCGCGATGCTTCTATGTTATATTATTTCAGCACCCGATAGGGAGTCATTGCACACTAATCGTTACACCATCGCAGCAATGGTTGGTTGGTTGCATGCTGATCCAGCGGTCCATGGGCTCATGCTCTTTGACCTAATGCCATTAAATGCCATTATATTGCTGGGAAGTCTGTGGATTTTTAGCCCACCCTGGACAGAGCCAGAGAATAACTATCACACCTTCAGGAAGGTAGGTTTCAACCAAATGCACCGCTCGAAGCCCACTAAAGCCAAGATAGGGTTCACTGTGCTCATTCCCTGCCACCAATTGACTACTGGTTATGGCAAACTTCTCTAATGCTCCAAGCATGCAACCAAATGTTCAAGTCAAAAGGATTGTCACACCCTGAGTCACTGTGCTTCTATGAGGGGCCTCAGCCATAGGAAAAAACAGTGCTGTCAGTTTCCTCCTCCTCAGTGCTGCTCAGTAAATCTCTAGCTCCCTCCCAACCACAGAGGGTGCATATATATATATTCAAGTAAACATGAAACACGTTGCAACAACAAAATAAAAGCATGAGAAGCATCAGTGGTTGCTTTGCCGACCGACACAGTAGCAGCGAGCGCCAGCCTAGTTGCGCTTTCTTTGCAATGAACAACCGCATGACCAGACACAAATGAACGTGACCCATTTCAGCTTCGGATCACAACTACACCGGTAGCTGAGTGGAGGGTGTCCACTGTTATATAACCAACACTATTTCAGATACCAATATGGCGTGTTCATCCGGCGAGTATTGCCATTCAATTTCAACATCGGTTTCTCCAATGTACCAAGTCGTACGGACAATGTACCAAGCCGTACGGATAATGTACCAAGTCGTACGGACAATGTACCAAGCCGTACGGACAATGTACCAAGTCGTACGGACAATGTACCAAGTCGTACGGACAATGTACCAAGCCGTACGGACAATGTACCAAGCCGTACGGACAATGTACCAAGCCGTACGGACAATGTACCAAGCCGTACGGACAATGTACCAAGCCGTACAGACAATGTACCAAGCCGTACGGACAATGTACCAAGCCGTACGGACAATGTACCAAGCCGTACGGACAATGTACTGACGCAACCTACTTTAACTGTTCTTATTATGCTCATGGAGCCACCGAGTCATCCAGGATGCAGATATGTATAGATGCTTACGATTACATCGACTAAATTGAAACGTGAATATGCTAATGATAAATAACTTACCTTCAATAATTCCTTAGTCGTCGAAGTTTCTTGTGTGCAACTGGTACCTCCTGCATGTAGAATTTCACCGAAATTATCTGCTGTATTCAGTTCAGCTGTTTTCTGAGGTGTTACGTTTTGAAAATGCGCTGCCATGCGTGTAAAATTAGGTGAGATGCCGGGGTCGTGTCCAAGATCAACTACATCATTACAGAGACCTGGCGACGGAAGATGCCCATATGAACTGCTACGACGTTCACCGCCAAAACCAATGAGATTATGATCACCGTCGAGAGTGGTTCCATGGCAAACCTTGACTGAACTAACGCCCGTGACACCATATTTTTCTGTCTGTAGTTTAATTGACGAATGTCTGTTGTGTATAGAATATGTATCTGTGTGTTCTAAATGTGCAATCTGATCTCGTTCGGGTAGATTTCCCGATTTTGCAATCTGATCTCGTTCAGGTAGATTTCCTGATTTTGCAATCTGATCTCGTTCGGGTAGATTTCCTGATTTTGTAATCTGACCTAGTTCAGGTAGATTTCCAGATTTTGCAATCTGATCTCGTTCGGGTAGATTTCCTGATTGTGCAATCTGATCTCGTTCGGGTAGATTTCCTGATTTTGTATAAACTTTTGCGTTGATCAAGCTGGCAGTAGCTGACGTTGTTTGTATTTTGTATTTATTGTCAACACTAAAGCTGGAAGTTGATAAATTATTTGTGTTGGCAACACTGAAGCCAGGATTAGCGGCTGCTTCTTGTACTCTGTATGGGTTGGCAACATTGACAGAAAGTCGAACGTTAGACTTCGTTGGCGAATGTGTCCAGTATTTAGTGCAAGATTTCACACTGTGATGGAATCTTCCAACAGGTAATTGATCGTGAGACAGTCTCAGTATTTCTGTTTGAGGGTAGTCATATCTTTGACAAACATGAACTGTATGTCCGCGAGTTGGCGCACGTGAACGTTCTGCCGTCGGAGCTGACCGAAGAAGCGGTACGATTGTTGTTACACTTCTTGCATCCGATTGAACTTCCTGATTATTAGTGACATGAACGTGCCTGAACTCATTAAGTTCTCCACGTACTCTGTGATCGACTATTGGCGAAACGTGGTGCTGAACAGGAGCAGTTTGAGAAGCGCCTGTTTGGCATTCCAAATTACTGCTGACTTGGATCATATCTGTCAATCCCTGTACAGTCGATCTTGAGGAGTCTTCTCCTTGATTTGAAGACATTGGTCTGTTAGTAAACTGAGGATATGTAACTGGTCGTAGTAATACAATTTTGCTATCTATCTCTCGAATACTACTGCACTTCCTGGTTTCCTCTTGGCGTATACCTCTGCTGTCTGCTGTTCCACCAGAGCTGCAGTTTATAGTTTCTGTCTGTTGTATGCTATCGCGACTCATTGATCCCCTACAACTGTATCTCCTGGATTCTGCTTGTTGTTGACCACCTATGTCCATTGCTCCAATATCACTGTATCTTCTACTTTCTATTTGTTGTTTGCCTTGAATGTCATTTCTTGTACTAGCGTTACATCTCAGACTTGTTCTCTGTCGATGCTTGTCTGTGATGTTATTTGCCATGTTCCATTGACAAGTTGGAACATCACTTATTAGAATCTTGTCGGGTATGGTGTCTAATGTAGAAGTGACTTGTTTCTCGCACTGATTGACTTTTGTTTGGCAAAGCGACCCTTGTTTTATACCCATGTCTGCATCGCCATTATTCTGAACAGTTTTGACAGCTGAGAGGAAATTATCTACTGCTAAAAAATCAACACTTTTTGTCTGCTCAGATACCGCTTTGACTGGCGTGTTCATCCCGTGAGTATTGCCAGCTGGTAAAGACCGCCGTCTGTTAATTCTAACCAAAGTTTCAGAATTGCTCCATTTCTTACTATTCAAAGGATTGTATTTTTCGTCTCTGTTAGCCTTGCAATTTTGAAAATTATTGACACTTCCATCAACTCTGTTTAGTGAACAAGTTACATTTCTATCCTGGTTGCAGTCCACTTTTTGGGAACCTGGTGAAGTAGAGGTCCTAGGGTTCAGAATTGGCGATTGTAGACTTGCTAGAAAAACATCAGAGTAACAAAATTTCTCCTCAACTTCAAGAGTAAAATTCTGACTTTTGGTATTAATGTTTACGGAATCTGTCACAAGTTTAGCGCGATCTTGTTGAAAAACTGGTTCCGTGTTGTCATCTACACTTTCATGCTTACCTCCACTTGCCGAAAACTGACGATGTAGATGTTCTGCCGTACCTGGATAACAATGCTGATGTTTGGTTTGCTTGGAGTCCATGTTTAATTTATCTATAACGAATGAATATTTACATTTATTGTCTAACACTTCTTGAATGTTCTGTGATAGTTGGACTCTACCATCGTCTCCAAGATTTGTTACACGTGCAGGCAGATGCAGTCTGCTATACATAGCAGCAATGTCTACAGATTTGGCACGCATCACGCCTCGTCTAAAGCGCATCTGTTGTGTTTCATTTACTGTCACATGATCCTGACATGAGTGACCCGGATCTAGTCTTCTAATACTATTATATTCTGCAACAGCTTCCGGTGTAGTCATGACTAAGGACTTATACCGCGTAGAAGATGGCTGACTTAACGTTGTGCGTGCTTGTGCGGATAACAGAAATGGAAGTTCTGCTTTCTCTTTGATTTTGATGTTTCCTTTTTTGACATATGCCTGTGACCGTGATTCAGAATTTGCAGAATATTTGTTTCTTGTCAACTGATTGCCTGTTATAGCACGTGTTAGCTCATGATTGCCTGTTATAGTACGTGTTGGCTCATGATTGCCTGTTATAGCACGTGTTGGCTCATGATTGCCTGTTATAGTACGTGTTGGCTCATGATTGCCTGTTATAGCACGTGTTAGCTTATATATACTGCTGCTATTACATACACCAAATCGTGACTTCATAGCGCCACCGTAAATGTGACTGCATCTACTCGTAGTCTGCACTTTATCTAGAAATTTAGAATCTGTTTGAGCAGTCAGTTCTGGGAATAAATTAACTGGTTTCAACTTAGATTTACGTTTATAATGGTGTCTCGTATCAGGTGCCGATTTGGACTCTTGATTATGTACAGTGTCCACAGGACTCAATCGTTTGTGCACTTCTGTAAACGCTCTAGGAACAATGGGAGATATATCTAAATCCCAAGACGGAGTAAGCTGAATGGTCTTATCTGCGCCATGCTGTGCCACTGGGGAACTTGATTCATGTCCATTTCTATATCTGTCTGCAATATTTTGTTCTCTTGACTTATGATGCATTTCTACAGCGCAAACAGGACTTCTGACTGGAAGACCAGACACGTTGGTAAAGTCACCAAGAAACTTTTCTACGTTTACTGCCGCCTTCCCTGCATGAGTCATGTCCATTCTCGCTTCATTGGTAGATATCTTTCCAACCAGCCCCATCAATGCATGGTCTAAATCACCATTGTTTTCTTGGGTCTGTAGATAGTGTTCCTTCCTTCCACAGCTTCGACTTCTCGATACGCCGCTGCCATTCTTAACTAATTCTCCCTGTCTCATTAATATCCTTGGTGTCATTGTTTCTGTGTTACACGATTGTCGCAAAGGCGTGGATGTAACAAAACTCGTGTGAGAACACGGTTTGTCTTTTTCTGTGAATGCAGCAGCAAATATATGAAACTTTTTATTATATATAATATAAGCATAGCTAAAACAGCACAGAGAATTAAATTAATTGTTGTACCCATAAATATTAGTTGGGAAATAAGAGAAGACACCAAGTAAGAGAAGACACCAAGTAAGAGAAGACACCAAGTAAGAGAAGACACAAAGTAAGAGAAGACACCAAGTAAGAGAAGACACAAAGTAAGAGAAGACACTTCAATGCTTGTTTGTAAGTAAGAGAAGATACCAAGTAAGAGAAGACACCAAGTAAGAGAAGACACTTTAATGCTGGTTTGGAAGTAAGAGAAGACACTTCAATGTTGTCTGGGAATAAGAGAAGATACCAAATAAGAGAAGACACTTCAATACTGTTTAAAAAGTAAGAGCAACGGCAGTAGTGTCCAATAAATTCCAAATTCAAACAGGAGTTCGCCAGGGATGTGTCCTATCTCCTCTATACGTTTTATAACATGTATTGACCACAACTGTTAAATAACAAGTACCACTGAATAAGATAACATAAAAGACAAAATGAACGAACTACTCTCTGCAGACGACCAAGTACTAATAGCCACATCAGAAGAACAATTGCAAGAACATATGAACAGACTCAACACAACATATAAAAAATTCAACATGAAGATCAATATTGAAAAGACCGAAATAATGGCAATAGCAAAGAAAGAAAAAAATATCACTATCTCAATCGATGATAAACACCTTAAACAGGTAAATGAGTTCACTTACTTAGGAAGCATTATATCGAGTGAAGGAAAAACAATAAAGATACAAAATAGATGCAACAAAACATACCAGATCCTAGGAAAGATGATACGTATTTTCAAGTACAAAAATGTAAACATAGACACTAAAGTTGCATTATACAAGACTATTATTATTCCATTAATATGCTACCAGTGCCAAACCTGGACAATGACAGAACAAGACAAAAGAAAAAATAGTGACAACAGAAATGACATGTCTACAAAGAATACTTGGAGTATCATTAAGAGATAGAATTAGAAACGATAACATCAGACAGATAACCAAAACAATACCAGTATTGAACACATCAAAAGACAACAGATCAAGTGGTTTTCACACGCTTCCAGAATACCAACAGATAGCATGCCACAAATGGCCATGACACATAGACATAACGGTTATAAAGCCAGAGGCAGACCATGTAAAAGCTGGATCACAGAAATCAAAGAAGTCACAGGAACAAGCATACAAACAGCACACAAGAAGGCCATCTACAGAGAACTCTTCTACCCCTGACGCCGCAAGGCAAACAAGGGCCACATCGTATAGATAGATAGATAGACGTAATTATAACTAACATTTCCTGTTATTATGTGTAGTTGGGATACGCCTTTGCATCCACAATTTTGCGTATTGCGGTAAAATGTAAAATGAGTGTCATTTTCCCCCCTGCTTATGCAATACTATATAGCAAAAATGTTTTTTGCATTTTCCAGTTTACCTATCAATTTGTAAAATATAATTACTAAGGTCGTGCTGTGAATAAGACTAATAGAGAAATATGGTTGCTATGCATCAGGCAATTTGCGTGAAAATTATGCTCAAGTGAGTAACTTTAATTATGGAGCGATCTATAGTTGGAATACATGCACTTGTATCATAACACAACAATACAAGAAATTTCTAGCAGTGAAAACAAAATAATCAAGACTTATTTGCACAAAATACTCACCGGAAATAATGACGTCGTTTGTCACGGAAGTTCGTGACCCCGTATCCAACCAATCAATGAAAGTAGACAGGTACTTGTCAATTTTTTCCTCAAAGTTCATCTCTGGGCAAGAGTTTTGGATAAGAAAGTCCACATTTCTGTAACTATTTCCAAGAGTTCTACCATCTTGGTTCTGATCATAAACATTACGTTGATGTGTTAAAACATCTGTGCACTGAGTTACACTTGTCGGAAAATCCTGGGTGTTGACTGTTGCAAGGTTCACATCCGGGTTGCTTGAAATCTGTTCATTCAAATAGTGGTTTTCTGTAGACTTCACTGCATGTCGTATTGGGTCGAGGTCGATTTGTAGCGCGTGAAGACCTGGTATAGACTTATGAATGAACTTGCGACAACCATGTCCTTGACTTTTAAAATATTTATTATGACTTAGTGATGTCTGCACGGGATGGCTGCGAGTGACTGCTAGATAATTCCTAGTTCTCACTTCTGGAGAAAGATTAGACCAATCTTTCTGTCGATTTACTGAAATATCTGTGGAGGTTAAGTTACTTAGTTCAGATTTATGATGGCTTCCGTTGTACAATATCCTGCTTCCCTGGTTTAATTTGTGCTGGGTCTGAGACTTCCTTGAACATTTCTCAGAATTGTGGTTAGCACGTGAGCTGATAACTTCTGATGTCTTATCGAAATCTGCTCTAGTGTTTGTGGGTTCAAATGTAGATTGTCTCTTCATAGGAAGTTTGTCCCCAATTGTAAGATCAGAGTCTACAGGATCAAATACAATAGCTTTATTCTTCTTTCTAGAAGTATCGTTTGGAGAATTTTTCTCGTTGTAATCATGAACACACTGTCGACTATTTGATTGTCTTTGATAGTTTGTAATTGCTTCCTCTGAATCTGCGAGTCGGATGTTGTCATTAGATACAGACTTACAAAAAGTATGGCGTTTTGTATAAGGCGTCAATGTGAAAGAAGAGTCTCTGCTCTCCTGTAAATATTCTCTGTTCAAGGTTAGATTATTTGTGTTACAAGAATGTTCTTGAACTGTGCATCTGGCATGTTGCTTCGTTCCAGTAAATACGTAAACATCATGTGATTTGTTGATACTTTCCTGGTACTGCCCTTCTCTGTCTATCCTTGAGGTGATAACTGATTTATCACCATTTTGTACATTTGGATTATCCAAATCACATACAGGAACCACATTCGTGTGTTCAAACGGTGCTCTAGGTTGACTCTTTAAATCATTGTTGTTCTTAATGATACCTTGTAAACTGGAGAAATATCTGAAGTTATGAGATTTCGGATCTACCGTAACGGCACATGGTGACATACGTCCTTTTTGGTTACACGACGATTTTGAACTTTTATTGCGTACAATATATTTCTGTCTGCCATATTTTTGAATTGGGCTCCAAGAGCTGGTCGATCTTGGAGTATCTTCTCTCATTTGCATACGAATATATTCAACAGTTGCTGCAGGACTAAGGGAGTAACGAGTATAGATCTTGTCATCCTCCTCCTGTTTTAAATGCACACGAGACTTCCGATTTGGAAAACTGAAACGTCTGTAATTCTCGATCAAAGAATGATGAGATTTTCCTTGATGGAAACAAATAGATACAGGGGGGCTAACTTGGTGATTTAAATCATGTTTCACGTCAATGTTCTGATGAATGTTTTCATGTTCTCTACCAAGTGCAGAATCCTCCCGACAACGTTGGTGATGAATATCCATGCTGGTCGTCAAGAATTGATGATTGTTATGTTGATGATGTTGATGTCGTAATCTGTAAAAGGTAACGGTAAATGTAATATGAGTTTTGCGCCATTATCGCAGCGCTTGGTTACCCATGAGTGCTCAACTTCATACCCTAGTCAGTGGTTGTACAGAAACCTACTGATTAGCACCGTCGACCACACTTGCTCAGTAGTAATGACGTTATTCTTCAACCTTTCCACAGCATGTACACTGGTACCATACTTCCTGAAAGGTTGAGTGAACGCCGGATTCATGTATTTTTCAAACCACGAATGAATGAATTTGAAAACTTGATTTGAAATCTTGGTTGGTGGGCGTATAACTTAACATTACACTACCACTTCTCCGTCATCTGTGAATAATTGCTAGTAAAGAAATCAATTTTCCAGTGGCATTATATGGTTGTGAAGCATGGACATTAAATAAAACAATAGCAAAGAGATTCGCTGTTTTCGAAATGAGATGCTACAGAAGAATATTTCGTATACCACGGACAGCTAAAAAATTAAGAAGTGTTAAGATCAATAAACGCCAAAAATGGCTGGCTCATAACAAGAAAGCTGTGCTTTTTGGGTTATATAAAGAGAAATAAAGTCATGGAAAGATTAATAGCTGAAGACAGAATTAACGGTAACAGGGGAAGAGGGCGCCAAAGACGGCGATGGTGCAGTGATATATCAGATTGCTTAAACATGTCTCTAGCTGCGGCAGGTCAACTCGACCAGAATCGCAGTGTTCAGAGAATCCATAAGGAAGAACATGTTCTGGAAAGAATATGTCACATGATAAGACAGAATATGTCACATGATAAGACAGAATATGTCACATGATGAGACAGAATATGTCACATGATGAGACAGAATATGTCACATGATAAGACAGAATATGTCACATGATGAGACAGAATATATGACACGATGAGAAAGAAACCACATGTATTAGCCACATACACGTATATATTTTGATGAATTATTTTCAATCTTCCAGCAGCTGTTAATTTATTTTCGCATGTTTTGAGTACAACTGAAAGTGGAGAAAGAACATCAACACTGTAACTTGTCACTCATGTCGTAAGAACGGACTAATAAGGTTTGAAAATGAAGTTGACTGTATAATTCCATAGTTCAAAGATATTGAAAAGCCATGTCAAATTCGAATGTCTATTGTCAATCCCCAGGTGAATGTGATTGTCTATCCCCAGGTGAATGTCTATTGTCAATCCCCAGGTGAATGTGATTGTCTATCCCCAGGTGAATGTCTATTGTCAATCCCCAGGTGAATGTGATTGTCTATCCCCAGGTGAATGTCTATTGTCAATCCCCAGGTGAATGTGATTGTCTATCCCCAGGTAAATGTCTATTGACACTCCCCAGGTGAATGTGATTGTCTATTCCCAGGTGAATGTTGCTTGATCTTATTCACATTTGCTGTTAAGCGTGGGGATGGGAGCTTAAGCTGTCATTCCAATGCCAGATGTGTCGCCGTGGTTACATTTAGTCCATGTTTGTTCAAGATTATCTTGATGTTTTCTATCCACTGTTTTCTTGGTCTACCTTTGGCTTTACGCCTGAATATTCTTTTGTTATAAAGTCGAAAATATCAGACTGAAGACGCAGATATCTCAGCCAAGTTGTAAACCATGACACAACACATCACATTCTTCGAACTACATCTCACTGAGTGGAAGGAGTGCGAGAATAATCCCATACGCTGTTATTCTTGACTTTAATGTCTGTATTCTGTGTCAATTAGCAACGACCAAGAGACAATGTTATGGTTGGAGAACCGTTGATAATATACTGAAATATAACAGGAAGTGATGGTTGGATACACTCCAGGAGAAGTGAAGTGTGACGAATCATTTATAGTTACATGGGTGAATGTATCTCAGACTGACTGTGTTATAGAAACAGTGAATGATTGTATATCTTTAACATGGTGATTGAATTAATGTCATAGAAAGTGATTGTGACTCTATCATGGACTCCATCATGACAACATGGCGTTGTGACTCCATCATGACAACATAGCGTTGTGTTTTCTCTTCATTAGTAGCATATCCTTTTGAGGACGTAGCGATCATCGCTTTTTTTTTGGTTGGTTAGAGTGATTTTCATTTTAGAGTGAATAAGAGAATATACGTTCAGTAGTTTGCCATTGCTTTCTCAACGGTCCGTATGTACAATTGCCTATGGAGGGTTTCGAAACTGGTACCTTAGCGGTAACCGACGTGCACTGTACCACGTCGCCGCACAGCCGTTTCCTTTTTCTTAGGTGTAGTAGTAACATGTGTGTCTAAGAGATAGAATAGAGATGTATACAGGGCAACAAGAAACATTGCTGTCAACAGTGACACGATGAGAACTTGCATGGTTTCCACATGTTTCCGGACATGATGACTTGTCAAAAACGATATTGCAGGGAACAGACAAAGGCTGAGGGGAAGAAGCAGAGGGTGGAGGGCTGGGAGAAGAGAGATCACGGAAGACCATACCAAGGACTGGAAAAGTACAGATTATTCCTTAAGATTCGGTCATATAGTTGAAGATAGAAATCGATGGAGGACACTGTGTGTTGGTACATCCAGTGTGGGGTACATCTACGACCCTGTGTGTTGGTACATCGAGTGTGGGGTACATCTACGACCCTGTGTGCTGGTACATCCAGTGTGGGGTACATCTACGACCCTGACGACTTATGAGTTTATGGTTAGACAGACAGACAGACAGACGGACGGACGGACGGACGTACATACATACATACATTCCAGTTAGACAGACAGACAGTTAGACAGACAGATCTTCAACATCACCTGCAACGGACCTCCAACATCACTTGCCCCTTGCTTTGGTAGTGCACTCTGCTAGACTATAACATATCCATCGCATGTTGTTACTCTCCCACTTGTATCTCTGTGTTCCTATTGTTCACAACTCTTGACTCCATCCTCAAGTCAAGTCTTCAACTGAAGTGTCGATTGTAAATCCAGTTTGAGAGTTATTGAATTTGTGTCATAATAATACTGAGTTACTGTTGGACCACTGAGTGACTGTTGGACCACTGAGTGACTGTGGAACACTGAGTGACTGTTGGACCACTGAGTGACTGTGGAACACTGAGTGACTGTGGAACACTGAGTGACTGTGGAACAGTGAGTGACTGTGGAACACTGAGTGACTGTGGAACAGTGAGTGACTGTGGAACACTGAGTGACTGTGGAACACTGAGTGACTGTGGAACACTGAGTGACTGTGGAACACTGAGTGACTGTGGAACAGTGAGTGACTGTGGAACACTGAGTGACTGTGGAACAGTGAGTGACTGTGGAACACTGAGTGACTGTGGAACAGTGAGTGACTGTGGAACACTGAGTGACTGTGGAACAGTGAGTGACTGTGGAACACTGAGTGACTGTGGAACAGTGAGTGACTGTGGAACACTGAGTGACTGTGGAACACTGAGTGACTGTGGAACAGTGAATGACTGTACACAGTGAGTGACTAAAGGATAGCGAGTGAGCGTGGGACAGCGGGTTAATATGGGACAGCCAGTGACTGAGACAGTGAGTGAGTTTGGGACAGTAAATGACTGTGGGACAGTGAGTGACTGTGGGACAGCGAGTGAGTGTGGGATAGCTAGTGACTCTGGAACAGTGAATGACTGTGGGACAGTCAGTTACTGTAGAATAGTGAGTGACTGAGAGGTAAAGATAGAATTGGGTTTGAATCTCTGAAAAAGTGATATTTTGAAATCACGTTTTGAAAAATCTATACGAGGGTTTGTGAAGGGTGAAGAATCTCAAATACAATTCTTCTTCAGCGTTCAATCTCAAATTCTCGCTGGATCTCAATTGTAACAAGACCATGATCCTACTCGATTTCTAGCAGGATGTAGTCCAGAGAATGGAAATGCGTTGTGTCGCCATTTTATTTGCGCCACAAGTCCGACACATCCGTCTTCGGCGGGTCAAATACAATGAAGGTATAGTTTTAAAATGAAGTTCAGCTTTACGCTGGATCTCGAGCTAGTCTTCTTCCTCATCGTTCATTCTCAAACTCCCGCCGGATCTCTCTTTGAGCAGAATGATGACATAGCAGATCATCTATAGCAGGATGTATGTAGTCCAGAGAATGGAAATGTGTGAAAATCCAATGAAATTCACGGAAATAATCGAAAACAAGGATCCAAAATCTTGATTGAATTCTGTTGGTAGGGCTTCAATTGGTAAAAGTCATGGATCAATATTCTACCAGAATTTAGTTCAGAAAGAATATCAAAATCCCAGGAAGAAAAAGGTAATCTGTTGATAAGGAAAAAAATGGGACTAACAGTGACAATTAGGCTGTTAATTGAATAGTTCACATTTAAATGGGGGGTGTCAAGATTAGATCTTACCCCCCCCCCCCCAGCCTCCACTGTCAGTAGTGTTGACGTGTTCAACTAAGTTACTAGAGTACGTTTGGAAAATGTACCCTGTTTTAAAACCTGTAACTGGACATAACGTTGTTACTAAAATTCATGAAATTGTTTATGCAATATAATAATAATGAAGTCCCAACATAAACATTTTTTCTCCATAGAAAGTAATAATATATTTATCCACAAAGATATGAGCACGAGAAAAAGTATTTATAAAAAAAATAGCTTAGAGGATTGACTTCATTGTACTCGGGTTATCTCATATGTACCAGCAAAGCGGCACGTCAGTTGCCGAGAGTAGCACACCTATTTTGGTTTAGGTTCAGTCTTGCAACATCCGAAATAATCGGAAAGTGAGGTAAACAAATAGGCAAAACTTGGAATAAAGTCATGAAGTTTTTCTAATCTCTAAAAAAACTCGTTGTAACACACACAAATCGATGTTTAGACTACAATACCTTTATCAAGAATGCATTCACAACAACAACAATAAAATAAACACGAGTAAGAACTGCACTGTTTACATCTGTACACAAGAATAAGTATTATTAGAGACTTATATATGTTTATCTTCATTTGCTGTACTTATTCTGCTCTTCTATGTGGTATTTTGTCAAAAACAAAACTCCAGGGAACTGTCGAGGGCGGGAGAAGCAGAGGAGGTCAAATAAAGGCATGAGCAGACAACATCAAGGAATGGACAGGACAGGATATTTCCACACTCATCCACATCGCTGAGGATAGAATTCGCTGGAGGACTCTGTGTGCTGAAGCATCCAATGTGGTACTCCTACAGCCCTGAAGGGTTACGGGTTTATTGATTGATTGATTGATATGGTATTTAATCGGAACATTGCAGCCGAGGCTATGCTTCTATCGGTGCCCTTGCAGCATCTTAAGTATTTAATGGTATCAACTTCTTCTACCAGCTTCTGTTGATTTACTCAGATGTTCACACGAGTCCTTTCTACAGAACATTTCAGATCACAATCTTAGCAAAGCTCCATTAGTACATGATCAGGGAAAATAACATTCGATAAACATTTACCTTTCAATCAACTAGCATCATGGTTATCCCTACGCAGAGAATCCGTTTTCTGTGTGTTTATGTCCAGAGTTGCAAGACAGAACAAATTAAGAAGATCTGTTTACAGATGGTAGTCCGACAGATTATGTACATCAACGTCAGTGCGTTCCAAACCGACGATAGAGTCTAGTGATACGATTTGATTGTACCATCACGCACAACACATGTTGTATTTCTTGCACATCACTGAGTGTTTCACGCCTGTCAGAATATCACTGTGTTATCATGTCAACTGAATATCACTCAATATTTGAGTAATGTTTGTTGTACGAAAACACAACAATAGAGAAGGCGAGACTTCTACCTTGTAAACATCCGCTCATCGGAGGCCTTTCTTGACCTATCGACAATAATACACTCAACCACAACCCTATTGTGCATCACTACTAGAGGCTACTTTGTTCTTTTCGTTGATTGGCGACATGTGAATAGCCTCTCGTTGTGACGCGCAGTATGGTTATGTATTAGAGTGTTTCTGTCGGTAGGTAATAAATATAAGGCCTCATATGACCGGATGTTTACGTTTGGTTGTATCGTCTTCGTCATAGTTCGCTATTACTGGAATCTTCTGATCACAAATCACGGATCTGCTGTACCACGGTCATCAGGATAAATATAAGGTCATGCTGCAGCTATACACACAAAAAAGAGTCTGCTGTCAAGAATCGTTGCCAGGATGTTCCGTCCTTGAATAACTTTTCACCAGTAGAGCTGGAAAATGTATGCGCCTTGTTTTTATACCAAATCATGCTGCAGAATAGTCTTGTGTGCTGATCTCACACAGTATCACTTTTCTTATCCGACATTTTACGTAGTTTATGTTGACTTTTTTTTGTCGACATCAAGTACATGCAAAGTTATTAATAAGTAGTCGCATCAAACAAGATGTGTGACAGTCACCCCTTCCGATACCAATCTTCTCCCATGTTACATTGCCAGGTTGTCAACCCCTTCCGATACCAATCTTCTCCCATGTTACATTGCCAGGTTGTCAACCCCTTCCGATACCAATCTTCTCCCATGTTACATTGCCAGGTTGTCAACCCCTTCCGATACCAATCTTCTCCCATGTTACATTGCCAGGTTGTCAAGCATCTTCTCATTTGGTCTTCCTCTACCCTTCTTGTTCGTCTTGCTTGTTGTTACAGTGTGTTCCATCTTTCCTCTTCTCATGATGTGTACACAAAATGTGGACTTGTCTCTTTCTGATGTTGGTAAGCAAGTCTATTTTTGAATTAGCTTATTTCAAGATATCTTCATTACACTTTGTATTTGTCCATGGTGTTCTTAACTTTCGTCTTTCTTCTTCTTCTCGTTCGCCATGTCTACACAGCAAGTCCTGTTTTCTTAATAAATGCTGCTGTATTTGAAAGCTCGTCAGTGCTCCCATACATCTTTCTGTGGATATCCATCTGTTCCTCTGTGGGCCATCTGTGGGCCATCTGTGGGCCAGTGTTCTTCCCTTAACTGATTTAGTGTATTGAAGTCTTGCAGGATATGTTCAGAGGTCTGTGCTGCATGCCCACAAGTGCACAGAAGTGATGGGACCAGTCTTAGTCTATTTAAATGGCTGTTTAATCTGTTGTGTGCTGTTCTGAGGCGGAAGATAATAACCTGCTCTGCTCTGTCGAGATAGTGGTAATTGTCGACTTTCCTGATGGTTTTGATGAGGGTCCTATTTGTTGCTAGGTGATTTCTTGGTCTTTTTGTTTCTGTCATTTCTCGCATGGCTTCCTTCAGGTATGACAGTTTACAACACTCAAGGGCTTGTAGGACAGACATAGCATTAGTAAGAAATACCACCTGTTGACATTGGCTTGTTATGTTTTTAATTATTTTTGCAGCAATGCTTAAAACATGTGCTTCACATTCTTCTGTAAAACCACATCTCTGTTGTCACAATATAATTGTTCAGTATTCTGCTGAGTGTCCAAGATTCACTTCCATACATGAGAATTGACTCTATATAATCTATAATAATGCTGCTATTGTTCACCTCACAATCGACAAAGCTATAATTATACTCAATATTCTGTGAAATATTGTTTTTGTCTTGGCAAATTCTACACTCGACTTCTGTAAAACTTATTAAAAATACAAACATTCAGTCAATACATCTGTAAAACATGTGTTGTAAGACAATCAGATGTCCTGTCATAAAAATATTAAAAAAGACTTAAGACGTGTTTGAATTGCGACACAATTATATTTTCTGTCCTAACTAGCTTGAAGTGACTTATAGAAACATGCACTTCCTCCAGCGAGGATTCAAAATTATGTTACAACTTTGACAGTACCTCGCCTGTTAGAACTTGATATACTCTGGAATAAACTGAGTCGAAGACTTGCACCTGTGCCCACATTCAATGTTCTGCTTCGACTGTTGTTTACTAAACAGATATAAATGCTAAATAGAGATAATATCAAGCGTTGTCGATTCTCTGAATTCTTATTGGCTGGAATACTTTTATGTTCCAGGAATCAATAGTTATTCATTCTAAGGCCAACTAGCATTCAAGGACAAAGTTAACCTGAAATTGTGTAGTACGTGTCAGCAGGATTTCTGTATAAGTACAAGTATGTGAACTTTTTGTGTAATCACCTTTTTCTTATATATCTGAAACGTGTTTATTTTGTGTTAGGAGAAGTGCATATGCAGTTCTGAGCAATTTGATGAAATAAAAAATGATTGAGAACAGAATTGTGCGGAGTTTTTTTTTTCTTTTAAAAACTCCAGTGAAGGGATAATTCACATTTGTAAATTCGATTGAAATATGTTGAGTTTTATAGCCGATTTGCTGTTTAATTATTTCGTTGTTGCGGAGTATACATTTTTAGTTTTGCTGCTCCTCACAACTGAAATCTAATTCTGCCGTGTTATTTGATGAAAATATATCTCTAATTATGAGTCTCATGGTAAATAGATTTGAGTATCACATTTTCGCCGGCTAAGTGGTACAGCGGATAAAGGAGATCGCCTAACAAACTGAATCAAGTTAGTTCGCGGCTTGAAAGCCGATCGTCTAAATAGTACTCAAAATATAATTTAATGCATTTATGGAACATCGTACTGGCAACATTGATGGCACACTGTACTAGAAATATAATTTAAGTCATTTATACCACACTGTACTAGAGATATAGGCCCCAATTCAATGTATTTATGGCACACTGTACTGGGAGATATGATTGTACAGATTACTGACACCTACAAAATCAACCTGTAAATAACGAGTACAGTAAATGAGATTTGCTACAATTATGAAGAGATTATCAGCTTTGTGTTAAATGTGAAGTGCTTTATTAATTCCGATAACACGCCCACAGGAAGGAGACAATTGTATTCTAAGACCAGACTACATGCCTACTTCTTTTAGCCAATAAGAGAAGCTCATACATCTGAGATTAAAGGTCTGTTGCGTAACATATCGGCTGTGTAAGGGTCAACATACTTTTTGAGATTAAATGTCTAAGTATGTTGCGTGACCAAGAGGCTGTATAGGAGACCTGCCAACTAAAACGTAATCATGAACTAGTTTCCGATTTGCGTGCAAGCTATTGGTTCGCCTTGGCTATTTTTGGCATGCGACCAAGTATTCAAATATCTACTAATCAAAAGCCCCAAAATAATCAAAAGAGTAACTAACGATTTCCAAATTAATTCAGTTAAAAGGCATATAGTTCCGTCGACAGCCATGTTCTTTAGCAGGTGAGATGAAATCGTTCACTTATTTCACTAGTTTTATGTATTATGTGAACATACCTCTAGCTTGGTGGCTGAAGGCAACTGTATTATGTGAACATACCTCTAGCTTGGTGGCTGAAGGCAACTGTATTATGGTTCCTAAGAAAATCTTCGGTTCTGTTAAGACAACTTTTTCGTGGTTTATGATCAGAAATCTCCAGATTTGTGGCTCATAATTCTATTGCGGATCTTAAAAACTGACCTCAAATACTTGTAGAGCGGTGAGTAACACTTCAATATTTATCTGCTCAATAATAATTTGTATATTGTCTTTGTCAGTTTCCTAGGCACACGTCCCTAGAGCAGGGATTCTCAGTCTGATGCTAGCTAACACATCGCTGCTCGTGTAAGGGCATGTTCTAACGCAATGTGAGAGCGACGGAGCTGTCCATAAATTACGTCAACACTTTTTTTTGGCAATATTGACCCCCCCCCCCCCCCGTCAATAACTTGTCATGAATTCAGGATCTCCCCCCCCCCCGGTTTAATTTTGCCAAATAATTACCCCATGTGAACCCGTTAATATTGGATGTACCCATGTCTTCTTCTTCTTCAGCATTCATTCTCAAACTCCCACTGGATCTCTGTTGTAGCAGGACAATGCTTCTACTAGATATCCAGCAGGATGTAGTCCAGAGAATGGAAATGTGTTGTGTCGCCGTTTTATTTGCGCCAACGGCCCACACATTGGTCTTTGGCGGATGTACCTATGTAAACCCATTAAGGTTGGAGGTACCAATGTCAGCCAGTTACGGTTGGTGGTACCCATGTAAACCCGTTAAGGTTGGACGTCCTATCTAATGACATGATTATATACTTTCTACTTTCTATGGTTATTCATATATTTAATATCTATATATCATCAAGCTTGTATCTATTATCTATATTTCATCAAGCTTGTAAACTTAAAGTCAACCCCCACCTCTTCCTTTGTTAACTTAAAAAGTTTTCCATATCCCTTTCCCCTAAATATTGACGTAATCTTTGGACGGTCCTTAAACTGTGCTTGCAAACACCAACGATTAAACGTGTTCAGTGTTCGCCGTCTGAAAGTTTTAGAAGCAATCAAAACTGCAGGGCTGCCGAGAAATACTGTAAATACTGCCCACAAGGCAAATGTTTCTTCTCCTTCTGCGTTCGTTCTCAAACTCCTGCAGATTAGCAGGATGTAGTCCGGAGAACGGAATGCGTTGTGTTATGGTTTATAGCATCGCTTCGATATCTGCTCCTTTCGGCCTGTCACATCCCACTTCAGCATGGCTTTGGGTCACGGACCCTATATGGGATGGCACATAACATCCATCCCATAACCTCCTTAGTCGCCTCTTACGACATGTATGGAAGGCAAACAGTTTTGATTTTCTTTGTTCCCCTCTCGAGCCCCAGCGACACACGGGTTGGCATATGTTTAATTAACATTTTAAATTATTTGACTCCACCGAAGACGGATGTGTCGGGCCATTGGCGCAAATAAAACGGCGACACAACGCATTTAATTCTCTGGACTGAAAATACATCCTGCTGAAAATCTAATAGGACCATGGTCCTGCTACAAGAGAGATCCAACAGGAGTTTGAGAATGAACGCTGAAGAAGAAGAATAATTCATTGACGGATTGTTAGAAATTGAAACGTCCATGTTTTGAAGAACCCGAGGGGAGCAAAGAATAGGGATGATGTTACTTGTCAGGCATATCGTAAGATATAACTAAGGAGATTTGATGTGGGTGGATTTGGCTGTCCTATAGAGTGTTGAAGTGACCCAAAGCATATGCTGAAATTAGATGTGTCAAAGAGAAAAGGATGCTTAGCTATCGTAGCTAAGCTGTAAACCGTGATACGTCGCCATGGTTTCTCTGGACTACAGTTTTCTAATCTGCAGAAGTTTGAAATGAATCAAGAAGATAATAACAGTATTACAAATCTCTTCAAATGAGCCCAGATTTGATAAAATTATAATGCTATGATATTTGTTTTATATATATATATATATATAGGATGTCTATACAGACGGTGTGCACTGAATATGAACATACATATGTTAAATATGACGTCATTGAAAGTTGTGTATTTCCATAGTCTTGTGTATAGCATGACAGCAAAGTGGTGTTAGCTGCAAAGTTAACTACTTTTATTCGCGGACAAGAAATAACTTTATTGTGTTTCGTGTCAGTTTACCCAATACAAGATTGACATTGGCAGTAGTGTTTTATGCATAAATGTTGTGGAGTTAATGACGTCTCACAGATCGGCACTAAATAACCAAACTTCGAGTGATATACCACCAATGTAAATGAGTGCAAATCTATTTTATATACACTCTGCATATATATGTATATATGTTGTGAACATTATTAGCACCATATATATATATATATATATATATATATATATATATATATATATATATATATATATATATATATATATATATATATATATATATATATATCGGGTGCAAGGGCAAAGTGTCTCGCATTGCTGTTATGCGGACCCAAGATTAGCAGATAACCAAGATCCTAAAAGTACCTCCTCGTGGTGCATTCTGGAATCAGGAATACAGAGCTGCTCTTGCTGTATTCCTGGCAAACACCTTTAGGCTCGTGTCCGTGGATGTGGATGCTGTAGATGGAATAAGAATTACCTGCAAAGAGACACACAATATCTCCGAGACCCAACAGTACTGTCGCCACACAGTGACAAAAGGAATCTTGCATTGCGTCGTGTACTGAAGATAATACAGAAGAGACATTAGATGAGCTGCAAGTGTGAACGTCCGATATGGATAAACCCCGCTAAGACGAGGTGATACTATGAGTACACATTAAATCTGGAAAGGCAACACCTCGTCGGATGAAAGACAAACAATGGACGACCAAGCAAAGTATCAACTCGTTCCGAGTCATACACCACTTCTGAACAGAAGAATTTTCCACAAGACATTTCGTTAAGCTTATGGCTGAGGCCTCCTCGGTATGAAAGAAAGCTTAGAGAAACTTCGCCACTACACATAGGGAAATAAGAGCTAATCGTTTGTTATTCTTCTGTGATCATTTTCCTATGCTCATAAATCTATACAGGAAGTGGGGCCGCCTCCATGAATTCAGTCATCAGTAGGAAGTCCTCATGGTTGTCCCACAGCTTTACCTTCAGATCTGCCTGGTGAGGCCATATTTTAGGACACGTCATCGAAGAGTGTGCATGTTTGCAGAATGTGTTCTGGAGTATGGGGGCCCTTTTGACATGGACATTGGTCAATTTTCAATTCCCTTCAATTCAATGTCACTTCAATAATCGCTTTTTAATTCCTAGGGTTCGAGGAGAAGAATATGTATGTATATATATTGAGAAAGAGACTAAGGGAATTTGGGGGACAGACTGACAACATGAAATATGTGACTGACAACATGAAATATGTGAAGAAAAAATATTATTACTGCATATCTTGTCTCAGTTTCTACCGTTTGTCTTCTGTCGTACTTATTCACCTGTTGCCTTATGGGTCAGTACGAGAGTGCTTTAGGCTAAGGTGGTAAACCCCTGCAGAAAGTACGGAAGGGAGACACTAAGAAAATCGACAATCTATTAACCATCTCCTGCAGTTCTACTTGTTTGCAGGCGTATTGGTGCTGCCTCTCCATTGGAACTAATCAACGAGCCAATGTGGGAGGAGGAGGGGAGTGGTATGGTGCAAATGAGCAAAATACTATCTCTACAAAACCTCCGAGGCAAGCAATCACGTATACAATTTCGGAGGTGTCATAGTCTAAATGAAAGTCTACATTGGTTAGCTTTCTGACAGTCTGTAAGGAGGCATAGGACCATCATCACATCACCATCATCATCACCACCATCATTATCATCATGGTTGTGTGGTGTCCCATGTAAACATGCACACAATTAAAATATTTGTAAAGAAGTGGCTTGAATGTGGACAAAGAAGTGGCTTGAATGTGGACAAAGAAGTAATTGTTACATGAATTGTTCAACTTTCTTGTGTTCTCTAGTCAAAGTCAAACACTGATGTGGATTTCATCAATGGACTATACTGTGGTCACCATGTTACCATGATAATATTGGTCATTTTGTTACACGTTAATATGAAGCAAAGTCACGTGCGTAGATACGGAAAGTGGGCTGAGAGCTGGAAAGCGTAAGGTTCAAACCCCTCCCACATATGAAAATACATAGAGCATACAATGTATTACTTAGAAAAAAGTACAAGTAAATAATAAACATCCTCGCACGCTGACATGTTTACATTACACAGATAATAAACATCCCAAGAAAACAAGGGATTCGTATTTTTAGGCCCTTCTCCTGCATACTTACTCGTGTCCACAACACTGGGACAAATTTATGACTTTTTGTCTATATAAGATATCTGGATGTATAATCTGAATAAATGCATTTTTGTTTCATTTCTTCTGTATAGGGAATGTTCTTTTGACGAGAGAATGTAATCTTGCACTAAAGAAACGAAACAAATGTTCATGGAATAGTTTAGACAGAATTCCATGAGAGGAAAGACATAGTTCTAGTGTCAGGAACAGGCAGACTTCTATAGGAGATAACGGTAAAAGTTCTATGTCGGAAAACATATAATGTTCTATGGATAATCTAAATGCAGACTTCCACTGAAATGAATAGGCAGATAGTGAAGTTCGAAACACCTACTGGTAAAGTTCGATGGATAATTACAAACAGAATTCTACGGACAACTGCAAAATAGTTCCATTTATAAATACTGAAATATTTTTATGGGCATTTATATGCGCAGCTCCATGGGTTGTATAGGCGCAGCTCCATGGGTTTGTATAGGTACATGTCCTATTGCAGAATCACATGCACAGTTCTATCGGCAGTTACATGAGCAAGTGCAGGCGCAGCTCCATGGACAAGAACAGGCTCAGTTCCACGTATATATTCACAGCTCCATGGACAAGTACACCAGCAGCTCAATGCAGATGTATATTCACAGCTCCATGGACAAGAACAGGTGTCGGTTTCACGAGAAACATATTCACAACTCATGGACAAGAACAGGTGTCGGTTTCACGAGAAACATATTCACAACTCATGGACAAGAACAGGTGTCGGTTTCACGAGAAACATATTCACAACTCATGGACAAGAACAGGTGTCGGTTTCACGAGAAACATATTCACAACTCATGGACAAGAACAGGTGTCGGTTTCACGAGAAACATATTCACAACTCATGGACAAGTACTGGGGCAATGTCATGGCCATGCACATTCACAGTTCCAAATGCAAGTACAGATAACACAATTACCCGAACAATTATTTCCTTATCCATGCGCCCTCTACTTGATCGTTTCGCGGACCACTTATATTTTAAACATTTTTACACAAATTATTTTTATGTAAGTTTATTAATCTGTTAAAAAAATAATGATATATTTGTTCAGACGAAGATCTTAGATCGAAACGTAAACTCTTTACTTCCTTGCTCTGTTTATCATAATTGTTTCTATCTGTAGGTTTGTATTATATATGTTTACTTATTGATAATATTTACTTGTGTATTTGTGTTACTATGACTGACTTCCTGATTATATATCGGATCACCTCTGGCTTTTTGGTAACTATATACATGGATACTTGATGATGGGTTTTTGCGTCTATACAGATGGTAAGAAAGTAGGCAAGTGTCAATTGCAGAGACACTGTCAATACGATTCCCACATGACTGCTTGTGTATTTATGGAGAAAATACCGTGCCCATTTTCACTAACACCCCTCTCGGCACTGTTGATTGACTCCAAGGGAAAGGAATGTCAAAAAGCGCAGAACGAACAGAACTGCGGGAGTGTCAGAAGGTGGTTTAACATGCCCATCGACCGCTCTAGTATCTCCCCTCCGGATATTGTTTAGAGGTATACTCCCCTATAGCCTAAAGCGCTACCATGTTAACTCGTTAATAATTGCAGTCAGATGAAATACCACATGGGAGAGTAGCAAATGGAAAAGTATCACATGGTAAAGTACCACATGGGAAAGTATCACATGGGAAATCAGAGCAAAGAACAGTAGTAATGGTCAACTGATTAAAATCTATAGTAGTACCTCTTCTTGTGTACGGATGTAAGAGTTGGGCACTCAAAGCGGATGTGGAGAGAAGAACGCATGGTTTCGATAACAAGTGTTACATAGCCAGTGCTAGTAATAACAAGTGTTACATAGCCAGTGCTAGTAATAACAAGTGTTACATAGCCAGTGCTAGTAATAACAAGTGTTACATAGCCAGTGCTAGTAATAACAAGTGTTACATAGCCAGTGCTAGTAATAACAAGTGTTACATAGCCAGTGCTAGTAATAACAAGTGTTACATAGCCAGTGCTAGTAATAACAAGTGTTACATAGCCAGTGCTAGTAATCATTACATAGAACCCCCCAAAAAACTAAGATTATTTTTATTTTACTGCGTACGTTCTCACACTCCTGCTGACTAGCATGATATAGTCCAGATAACGAAACGAGATCTCATAGTTTACAGCTTGTCGGTAATATCTGCACCTTTAAGACCGACATTCAACTTTAGAATGTCTTTTATATTACTTTGACCTATGAGATGTGATAGCCGACTACACCCCTTACCAAATCTTAGTTGACTCTTACGACATGCATGGTAGGTCACAGTGAAGCTACTTTGTGCTCCCCTTCCAGTTTCCAGAAGCACACAGGCTGAAACCAATATTTACGTGAGAAATAAAATAAAAGCGCCTGTGATTTACCCAGAACATACCCTGTTAGTGGGGAAACCTCACAAATCTGTGTGCACTCTGCGAGCATGATTGTCTCTTCCAAGAGTGTTCTTCAGTTAGTACAGTTGTGAGTAGAAGTAGAAGTTCTGGAACAATTCCATTAACGAGTGTTACGGCTCTTCCATTGACAATTCTGGCACAATTCAATGAAGCATTAGTGTCACAGTTCCATTGACAAGTTCTGGCACAATTCAATGAAGCATTATTGTCACGGTTCCATTTAGACGTATTGGCACAGTTTCATGAAAAAATATTGGAGAAATTTCATTCACATGTATTGGCATAACTTTTTGAAAGTAGCATTAAGTTCTAAGAACTAAGAACATACATAAGTTCTAAGAACTAAGAACATACATAAGTTCTAAGAATAAGAACAGACACAAGTTCTAAGAATAAGAACAGACACAGTTCTATGGAGAACATGCATACATTCACGTTTACGGAAAAAGGCAGTGTTCTATAGATAGAAACATGCATATATTTTTGATTGAGACAGGCAACATTTTATGAAGAAGAACACGCATAGATTTGCGTTGAAGGCAACAGTTTTAGAAACAGCCAACGATTTCTATTGACAGAAACTAACAGGATACTGTGGATGGAAACAGTCAGAGATTCTTCATTAGAAAACAGCATCGTGAAAACAGCATCATTTATTCCCATAAACTCTCCATTTCAGCTGCCATTCAAGAGCATGCAGACACAAAGTCCCTGTAAAATGTTGATTATGTGATCTTCGTAAGGTTCTAGACAGGACACACTTTGTCCCCCACGCCTGGTTATTTCCAAATCTATCATTCCTTGTATGTGCAAGTTATCAAAACGAGTGTAGTCTTTCGCACTCTGCAGTAAGTCAATGACTGCAGTATTATGTCGGTTCAATATCTGTTCTATCTCTCTGGAGGAAATGTCAGTACAACAAAAGGCAAAGGAAATGCATACGGAGATAAGACATATCACAAATAAGAAAAATCATATAAATGGGGGTGGGGTGGCTGCATTAAAGATCAAGGTGGAAAAATTATATTTCTTAAAACAGCAGTACACGATGGACAGATTATGTAACAAAACTGTTTGAAGACCAACGGAACAAAAAACCTACAATACACAACAATGATGGACCAGCAATGTTGAAAGCAGAAGTAGAAAACAACACTACAATCTATAAAATGTGGAAAGACAGCAGGCTCCTACAACATAACAGCAGATATAATAAAAACTCTAGATGAATTTGGTTTGAAAATTATCACAGAACCTGGCAATGTCATATATGAATGAAAATCATCATTAATACGACTACCTAAGAAGGCCAAGGCTGTGGATTGTACAGAATACAGAACAATAAGTTTAATGAGTCATATAACCAAAATACTCCTCAAGATAATGCATGAAAGAATTAAAAACAAGATAGACATTGAAGTCGGTGAAGAGCAATTCAGTTATAGAAAAAACTAAAAAAACCAGAGAAGCTATATTTAGTATCCGACTAGTGATAGATAAATATATAGAAGTCCAAAAAAGTATCTATATTTGCTTCATGGACTACAGCACGACCTTTGATAGAGTCCAACACGAAAAATTAATCAAATGTCTTCAAGAAATAAGCATAGATGGAAAAGACATCAGACTGATTATAAATACACATTAGGAACAAACTGCATCAATAAAGTGTGAAAACAGCTACTCACCATACATAGAAATAAAAAGAGGGGTGACACAAGGATGTATTTTATCTCCCAGCTTATTTATTATCTACACAGAGAATATCTTTAAAAATATAGAAGAAATGCCAGGACTCAAGATCAATGGGAAAATAATAAACAACCTGAGATATACAGATGACACTGTTCTTTTAGCAGAAAGTGAACATGAACTACAAAAACTAATAGATCAAGTCAATAAATCAAGTAAAGAATATTAACAGGATATACACATCCAAAAACAAAACCATGATAATCAGCAAAGACACAGAAGAACGGGTGCTAAACATAAAAATGCATGGAGAGAAACTACAACAAATAAACCATTATCAATATCTTGGACACATAGTTACAAATGATGGCAGATGTGAAACAGAAGTTAAAAGGAGAATAGGAATGACTAAAAGTACCTTCAATGACATGAGGAAAATAGTAACATCTAAACAAATTACAAACAAATTAAAAATGAGAATTATAAAATGCTACATCTATTCTATATGGATTTTATGGATAAGAACAGGCAGGGAATTTCATTGACTGAAACTGACAAGATTCTATGGACAAGAACAGGCAGGGAATTTCATTGACTGAAACTGACAAGGTTCTATGGATAAGAACAGGCGGAGATTTGCACAGACTGAAATAGTCAGAATTTGTAATGGATAGAAGCAGGCACAGCCTCATCAACAAGATGTTCTAAAGACGAGAAAGGATGGAATGGGCAGGAGTAGCTACACTGATGATGTCTAATAGAGAACGTTATGCCATATCTGCTAACAACATGGATTTAACAGCAACAGCGAACTAGAAATTGATTGCACAGTTTTTTTTTATCTTCTAGGATCGGATCTCTCTTCAACGATACCAAACAACAGAAATCGACTTTGAAAGTTAAAAATAAATTCAGCAGAAGCTGAGCGCACCAAAACAGTCCTTTATTTATCAACGAGATACTCATCATAGTCTTAACCTCCATATTACTGCGCTGTTTCAACATGGATGCCGTAGAAAGAAGTTCTGTTAACACCGTTCTGGGATACTTGACGTTTGGCGTTAGATATTTTTCAAGAATTCTGTCTAAGGGCAAAGGACAAGTAGCGGTGTGGAGCAAGTGTAAGGAACCTGATTGGTGGAGAAAAGAGGTAGGTCTTCCATGGAAGAACCCAACGGAAAATCCAAAAGATACAAAAGAAATATTAATCAGAAAATACACTGCTTTGAGAAAATATCTGAAAGAAAATGAAATGTTTCCTGCTGATGTTGAGGATGAAGATAGTTTGTGGCAGAATCGAGAATACGAGAAGCTCTTGCTACTGGGCTCACTAAAACGTTTGCATTGGAGGACGAAGAGTCTTAGCAAAGAAGTTCAAGATGTTCTTGGTAACGTGAAATGTGTGGAACTATTACATCAGAAGAGTGATGTTTTGATGAATGACATACAAGAGTCTTTAAGATCGATTGTTCAATATATCGAAGATGCTAGAAATAATTGCTCTGGAGAAAGTAACAAAAAACAGCCACTTAGAGCGATGAAGTTCAAGATAAAACTTGGAAACGACGATACGAAATGTCAAAAACTGAAGACAGTCAGTCATCAGTTAGAATGTTTGGAGACAAAACGTCCTGGTACTACAGCACCGAGCGAGAGTCAGTTAGAACGTTTGGAGACAAAACTTCCTGATGTGGCTGTATCGAGAGAAAGTCGGCCACACGACCAAACATATTTCGGTAAATATCAGAAAAATGATGAAATATTGCAGACTGTTGAAGTGAGGAAGATGTATGTCCAAACGGCAAGTTCTTCAGTTCAACGCAAAAGAAAATGTCAGACCCTTTGTGATGACAATGTAGCGGTGAAGAAAAAAGTACTCGAGGCTCACCTGTCTCCTGTGAGGCCGAATTATGCGACCCCTGTAACCATAGCAACTAATAATCTAAGAAATACTAAAGATAAACAAGTTTCCACTTCCCTGACTCTAACCTCCGATAGGCTAGCTAAGCACGCGAATGACCAATCAGAACAGCACGTACATTGGAATATATTCGGGGTCTCAACTTCCTCATCTCAACTTCCTGTCACGACCATTAACTCATTCGATATTAACAAACATCGAAACTCTGTTACAGTTACATCCGAATCTGCTAGAGAGATTCCTCATTCATTCAACAAGTGTCATATCCCTGCTACTGATACGACCGACTTTACTGACACGGTTCAAGTTACCCATTGTCCAAATGGATATAACGTACCTTATTCAGAGACCTCTTTCAGTCTTCCCAAAGCTTCAGAATGTTCAAGTGTTGTAGAAATTCCTCAAATATCACCAACTGCTAACGAGAGTGCTTTACATTCAATATGCGACGACCCTGAACAGTTAGAATCAATTATCAACACAAATTTCAACTATGCAGAATGTCTGAAATTATTCAACTCTCCGTCATCATTTATTGGCCAAGACTTCCTAAATTCGTGCAAATAATGTCTGACTACTTTCTCTTGAATTCCTGCTAGGCTTGGTTAGTTATGTTGATTATCCTTTACACAAACCGTGCATGTCCATGAGTGTTCAGATCTCCGCTTACGTACCAATCTCTCAGAGTATAACGGCTGATGGTTCCGCTTCTATGTTGGTTCTCTGCTTTCTTTGAAATCTTTGTTAGTTGTTCTCTGTGGGACACGCTCAAATTGCACATTCCCGGTATTCACTAATGATGTGTTATCTCAAATCTGCCGACTCACGAAGAGCGCCGAGTATGCCTGCTTGTCCATATGCTGACCATCTGTTTTTGGTGGCGAGGCTAGCTAATTGATTGGCTAGAAGCCAAAAGACAGAGAAAAAACATTATTTCATTAGGAAATAAACCAGTAGATAGATTGGAAATTATAACATAACATCTAGTGCTAGGAAGCAAGCACAAATAAGTGGGTAAACCCCCATTCTTTTAGTGGATTGCATCCACCCCCCATCTTTTTAGCGGATTGCGTCCACCCCCTCGAAAAAAAAATCTAGGAGTTTAACATAAAACGACGTGTTTAGTGAGAGTAGTAAGTTCGTCGTGGGCCGAAGATTGTTTGTTTGTTTTGTTTGTTTGTTTTGTTTGTTTGTTTTGTTTGTTTGTTTTGTTTGTTAAATGAGGGATTAAATCCTCTTAGCTGAGGCACGACCCTTTCAACCTAAGACAGAAGTCTATTTTGGTTATATCAGGCCGTCTTGGGCCAAAGATGGAGAATAGGTTAATTATTTATATTCATGTTGAGCTCCTCATTGCAAATATTATAGTTCGTGTGTACAAATTCTTGAGGATAACAGGAATTAAACCAGTACGTTCTAACGACACTGAATCGCCTTGCAACTCGATTAAACAGGTTTTTCCTTACTTGACTAACCGCATCTCCCAAATAAAAGATGCGATTTTGTTAAAACATCCAAACTGTGTACTCAAGTCACTGAGAACGGACCAATCGAGACAAGGACTGTTACAAAAACAACGAACAACCCGTACAAGTATTGAAGTATCCTCAGTAACACAAACATATAACATCCATATTCGTTATTTCTCTTTCATAATATCAGTAATATTTTCTCGGAAGGGCAGGAGGTGTTCCGCTTGCATGAAATGGAAAGAGTGCATATTTGATAACCCGATGGGGTACTATGATCACAGTACATCCCCCAGCTGCGCCAATTAGTGCCCACATGTGTGATTATTTCCCTTGTCCGTGTTTATCAGTTTATTTTTGTCATGTATTACTTTAAATATAATTATATTTAGGGTTAGTGTTAGGGTTAGAATTAGTTATGTAGAACATAATACAATACAATATATATCTATGTATAGTGATATTTCCGGGGGAGGGGGCTACCGACCCCTACCAGGAGCGTCCACGGATGGTGGATAGTGGAGAAACCTCTATAGAGGGCAGCTGTGAATAAACCTTTGGGCAAATAAGCAGCCGCTGACCAAACCTGTGTTGTTGACTACGAGGACGGGGCGGGAAATCAGGCGGCGCTGATATTCGCTCTGAAATATCCCATGTGTCCAGTGACTGCAGCATCAAACGAGTACGATCCGATATAAGCTGATGTTGCAGAAGTGGGATCACTGACTCCATCAGTGGGAAGCTGTCACATCATATTTCAAAGGACCTTCATGCAGATGATTTTGCTGCCTGGAGTGTGGCAGGCAACCTATCTAATGCAAAGAACAGAATGCAGACCGCACTTGACACCCTAAGGGAATGGGCATCTGACTAGGGGGTCCAGATCAACCTCTCCAAAACGGTGACAACCATCTTCTCACTTTCAAATCACCAAGAAAAAACAAATCTACAAATAAATAGAAGTGAGTTAGCACATGAGAACTCTACATATCTCGGGGTCAAACTAAACAAGCGACTCACCTGGAAACCACACCTGATAACCACTGACCAAAAAAAAGCAACCAGGAGGCTATCCTTGATGAAGAAACTTGCAGGCACAAGCTGGGGAGAAAATGGAAATATTTTCCGAAAAGTCTACATGGGTACAGTCAGACCTGTAGTAGAATATGGAATGACAGCCTGGGCATCAGCATCAAAAAACAAATACTGATCACCTATCTAAAGTACAAAACGCAGGACTTCGACTTATCTCAGGAAGGATGAAAACCACTCCAATCCATGCAATTGAAAAACACGTAAACATCCGCCCACTGGATGACAGAGGAGAAGAAAAATTGCTTGTGCAATGGGAAAAAATTAAGCGCATGCCAAACCATCTGATGCATGCGCAAATTTCTAGATCAACCACAAGCAGGCTGAAGAGAATCAGCTTCTGTCACATCTCCAACCATCTCCATCAGCAACACAAGTATATCTTTACAAGCCTCCCAAATGAAATTGAAACACTAACGGATTTCGATGAACAAGACAATAGTCTCCAGAATGTCTCCATAATAACACAGGTTCCTGGAATAATTAATAAGGAATACCAGACTCCACCTCAACTAAAAGCATTGACACTAGAGATGACAGAAATAAAATACAATCCCAAGGAATGGACACATGTATACACAGCTGGATCGGCAGAAGGAGCAGTAAAGAATGGAGGAGGTGGAATTCTTATAAGACTCAAAGACGTAAAGACAATATCAAAAGCTTTTCCAACTGGGACATACTCCTAATTTAGAGCAGAAGCAGTTGCACTCTATCAAGCACTGAAAGTCTTCACCGAACCAGGACTACAAAGACCAAAGAAGATAGCTATATTCACAGATTGCAGATCTCTACTGGAATCAATCCAGAGCAACAGAAACGAAAGCCTTCTGTACAACATCAGACATGAGCTAAGATAGATCCAAAAATCAACAGCTATTGCCCTTCAGTGGATGCCATAACACAGTGGAATCATGGGACATGAGAAAGAGGATGATCTGTCAAAAATAGGAAGCGAAATGGAGCAACACAGACACCCACTGTCCTACGGAGAAGCAAAAAAATATTCCAGAACACATACACAGAAAAGTGGAAGAAACAAATGGAAGTGGAAGACAAACATGATGCAATATATCTCCTCAAAAGATATCAACAGACCACAATATTTTGCCTTAGAACAGGCCACTGCAGACTGTTGGGTCACCTTTATCGATTAAGGATCTCATACACAGATGAATGTCCATGTGTATCCAGACCCCGGAACACATACTTCAGGATTATCTAACATACAGAGAGCAGAGACATCAGACCTGGTCAGAGGATACAGATTAGAGACAAAACCTATGGGACAGCCGCTCTGACCTGGAAAAGACAGTGGACTTCGCCTTGACAACAGGCCGGACAACATAACATGACCGCAGATGTTAGACGCAGGAGAAGAAGAAGTGATAATTCAACAACAAATGACGAGTATATGGTGTTTCCATAAATATTAACCTAGGCTTCAATTTTATATTTATAATTTCTAGAAAACGTACTTTTTGTCACTAAGGTGTCTCCGCACTAACAATTGTGAGACTAAGGTGTTTCTTCACTAACAATTGTGAGACTAAGGTGTTTCTTCACTAACAATTGTGAGACTAAGGTGTTTCTTCACTAACAGTTGTAAGAGAATAAATTATATCAAACACATTACTATTTACTAAGTTTGCATCTGGATTTTAAGCTTTCTTGCATACTTTTAATAATAAAGACTTGATTTGTCTCGGAATTTGTAAAAAGTGTATTTGCTGGGAGAATTGTATATTTGCCGAGTGCCCCTGTCTGGGCTAGTCTCCTTGGTGCCATAAGCTGTTGTCTATTGTCTGTCTCCAGGTGAACGATGGTTGATCGTATTCACACTTGCCCTTAAGCGTAAAGTTGGGAACATCAGCTGCCACTCCAAAGCCAGATGTGTCGCCTAGGTTGCATTAAGTCCATGTTTGTACAAGGCTACAAAATAAGCAATTGTTTTAAATGCTTATTGACTCATCCAGAGCTGCATAATATATATGTTCGTTTTCAAATTATCAAGTAGTTTGTCTAATCACAATGTAGTCATGTTTTTATTTCGCATTTTGTTAATCCAATGATTCGAATATGTTACTGTTTTTATCACGCTACTCAGTGTTGCCAGGTTGTTTGAACTATTTATGTCAAAACTTACAGTAATATATATATATATATATAATATTACCATTATATAACATACAAATAATTACATTTTAAAATTGTGCACACAAACTAGTAAAAATGTAAACAAATGATCTTGAATTGAACGAAATGCTCTTTAAAACTCGAATTCCAACAGTTGAATTTAATCACATAATTGTAATTAAGATGTATTTTAATTTTTAAATTTTGTTTTTTTAAAATAGACAGAAATCCAAAGGAATGTAATATGACATTATGGTATGAATAGAATTTTTTTAATTTCATCAATTTAAACAACATAATTTGTACATTTAATATATTTTCAAAGAGACTAGAATATAAAAATTCCCAAAACATAAATATTATGTTCATTGCAATTTTCAAATGGTGAAATTTTACAAATTTAGTTATGAGATGTCCAACATGGCAACTATATAGTTAATTTCTCTCTATATAGTTTAGCATTCGTTTGCAGCTTTTTGAGTGGTTTTCTATTCTGCTTTTTGCTTTTTTTAACTTCGGCGATTCTTTAATTAATCTGAAGATTGTGTGTGGCATACACAATTACAAATATAATGTATTGGCTTTATTCTGTTACATTTATAAATACATTTTAAAAGTAAGGTATTGCCTCGTTGTGTGGTTTAGAAACATGGATACTGCAGGAGTTTGAGAACAACCACTGGAGAAGAAGAACCTACTGATGTGAGCAGAGAACAATCAACAATCAATCATGACAATCAATAACGACAGTCTATCACGACAATCCACGATGACATGAGATGTTCTTCAAGACATGTGGAGGGAGCAAGAAGACGAGGTGACAAGAAGAAGACATGGCTGGATAATATCAAAGACTGAACAGGGTATGAAGTTTCTAAACTCATCAGGATGGTAGAGATGCGTGGAGATCTTTCTGTATCAAATGTCTCAATATGACACACCTACGACCCTGACGGGTTATGTCTCAATATGACTCACCTACGACCCTGACGGGTTATGTCTCAATATGACTCACCTACGACCCTGACGGGTTATGTCTCAATATGACACACCTACGATTGCCGTGCACGGGCGTACCTTCAAATATATGCAGATAAGGAACACCCGTTGCATTCCGAAATACAGAAAGTTAAAGGCAGCAGACTCAAGAGGGGGAGGTCGTGGATGGAACGTGCTGAGGATGTCATACAAAGCGTGTACAGATTGCAGGATGTGGCAGCAGGTGCGGAAGGAATACGTTTACCCACAAATTTCGAAACTTGTTTGAGAGTAGTAATATCACTTAGTAGGGAATGCAGAGAATGGTGTCCCACAGCTGTGGAGAAAGAAGTGCAGGCTTTAATCAGTGAGAATACCAAAGAGGGGGATGTGATTATATACACTGATGGATCTGTAATTAGGCATGTTCGCAGTGCTTGGGCCTTTACAGCTCAGTGTGCAGATAAAACTATCAAGGAGGAAAATGGTGCCTTTAATTGTGGTCACTACGAGTAGTATGACCATGGAGACTATGGCGATGACCAGGGCATTTGAGTGGCTACGCACACAGAAGGTAACGCAGGTCTGCATTTTTAGTGACTCTATGAGTATGATTAAGAAGGTTCAAGTGGGTCTCGTTCCCGAACAGTGGATTGAGGCCTTGAGAAAGGCGAGTTTGAAAGTATTAACATTTATTTTCGTGCCGGGACATGTGGGCGTTCGACGCAATGAAAGAGCAGATCAACTGGCATCATGCGTGATTGTGGCACAGGGCGATGGGTAATGGATCGCGCTGACGTTTTGAACTCCTTAAGAGCTATAACACGCGAGAGTAAGACTAATGTGGATGATGATTCCTTTTCAATGGCTAGGATTAAAGATCAGGGATTGAAATGTGGTGTTGCTAGAAGTGAACATTGTGGAGGGTACAGAAGAATGATGGTCAACCAGCATAGGACCGGTACTGTCAGCAGAAGTGTAATGGCGGATACACTCAAGGAGATATCGGAGCAACTATGGACGTGTCCAGTTTGCAGTGATGATGATCCGACGACTAACTAACTAACTAACTAACTAACTAACCAACCAACCAACCAACCAACCAACCAACTAACTAACAAACTAACTAAATTAACCAACTAACCAACTAACCAACTAATCAACTAACCAACTAACCAACTAACTAACTAGTAGACATGGTAGCCAAAACTTGAAATAGAATGACATAAAGACAAAAAGAGAGACATAGAGAAAGCAATAAATAAAGCGAAAGAGAGAGAATAAAAAGAGAAATGGATAAAAAGAAAATAATTAGAGAACGAATAATAAAAAGAGTGACAAAGAGAAAGAAATAAAGAAATATAGAGAGAAAGAAAGAAGTAGACAAAGAAAGGAACAGAAAGAGTTTGAAAGAGAAAGAAAAAGAAAGACAACGAAAAGTGAAAGAAATAAACAGAGAGCTAAAGAAAGAGAATAACAGAAAGAGAAAGAGAGAAAAAGCAGAAAGAAACAGAGTGAAAGTAAGAAAAAAGGAAGAAATTATTTATTAAAAATAGAAAGAGGGAAAGAAGAAAAGAGAGGTAGAAGAAATAGAGAAATTGTGAGAATAAATAGAGAGAAAGAAAGAGAGAGAGAAAGATAGACAGAAGGAGAGAGAGAGATAGAGAGTTATGGAAATACACCATCTCCTACGCCAATGATAATCAATATATTTCACATAATGTTATATATTCAATAATATAGTCAACGTTTCGGCAGGCAATCGTTGTGACAAGATTCATCAGCTTCAAGGCCACATATTTTTTTAAAATACCCTACTACTCTACGCTCTAATATAGCCAACGGATGAAAATGTCGTACTTCACTAAAAGGTTGTTGTAGTTTCTACTCAGCGAGCAACACACTACAAATTTTTTTTACACACGTTGAGGGAGCAGGGTGTCATACGATCAAAAAACACAAGCGTTTTGGTGATTTGATTTGTTGATACACTATTGATTTCAGTGCCTTTTTTTCATGTTGATCTTTAGTGTTGGCTAGCCTTGCATTTTCTAAATAAATACAAGGAACGATACATTTATTGTGGTTATTGTGTTTGTATGTGTATGAGGGTCTGTTACTGGTGATGGCATCTTCTGTTTGTATGTGTATGTGGGTGTGTTACCGGTGATCGCATCTTTTGTTTGTATGTGTATGTGGGTGTGTTACCGGTGATGGCATCTTCTGTTTGTATGTGTATGTGGGTGTGTTACCGGTGATGGCATCTTCTGTTTGTATGTGTATGTGGGTGTGTTACCGGTGATCGCATCTTTTGTTTGTATGTGTAGTGATGACATCTTTTGTTTGTATGTGTAGTGATGACATCTTTTGTTTGTATGTGTATGTGGGTGTGTTACCGGTGATCACATATATTATTGTTGGGATATATCAAAGCAAGAAGATAAACTATATCACTTCTTTTTTTGACTGTTCTCAAATTCCTGTAGATTAACATGATGTAATTCAGAGAACGGAATGCGCTGTGCCATAGTTTACAGCTTGGCTGCGATACCTGCGACTTTTGGTCTGACACATCCGATTTCAGCATGGCGTCTGGGTCACTGTTACCCTATATGAGATCGGATAGCTAACTTCACCCCATAACCTCCTTAGTCGCCTCCAGGACAACTGTGGCAGGTAAAAGTGTTATTGATCTTTGCTCCTCCCCCTCTCGGGTCCCGGTAACACAATATCTAGAGATAAAATTCCGGTGTCGGGGCACAAACCCATACGAAATTCGAGGGCTGGGGTAACACAAGACATATGTAAAAATGAACGGAAATAGGTAGGCCTACTGATAGATGTACAAACTGAAATAAGTGTACCAATATTTATAAACAAGAACATATTAACAATAAGATACAACGGCAGACGACGTTTTGACTAAAACACAGTCTTCATCACGGCAAACAAAAACAAACAGACACACATTTGACATAGACACGCACATATGATATGATAGAATATGAAGAAGAAAAGCTGAGAAGGGAGGCAGAGATGGGAGGCAGAGAAGGAAGGCAGAGAAGGAAGGCAGAGAAGGAAGGCAGAGAAGGAAGGCAGAGATGGGAGAAACACAAGTATGCACAGGCATGACAAGGGGAAAAACCCATATGCTTTTGGCCATTTTTTGGGCCACTTTTTGAAAATATATCTACTTTCAGCACAGGCAAAAGCAGCATTCCAGAAGATGAGGAACATCTTGTGTAATAATTCATTATCAATAGAAGTAAGAAATAATACACTAAAATGTTACATAGAGCCCATACTGTTATATGGTAGTGAAGCATGGACAATTGATAATATTGCAAGAAAACATCTGGAGGACACAGAGATGTGATTTTATAGAATAATGTTGAAAATATCATGGACAACTAAAAAAAGTTAAGTTATAATTCTACAAACTGGTCAACTCAAATAGAAAACTTATTAACTGTATTAGAAGACGACAATCACAGTTTCTGGGTCATTTAATGAGAAGAGGTGGATTGGAGAACATCGTAACAACTGGAAAGATCGAGGGTAAGAGAGACAGAGGAAGACAATGTTGAGAAAATGTTGGATGGCGTGGGATTAAAAATAACCACTGTCTTAAGAAAATATTATTTTTGAAACAAATCTCCGCACTGAATAAAGTCGTCTTGAGAAAACTGGTAGGAACAAGCTTAAGGGGACGGAAAGCAGTAACAGAATTACAGAAGGTGTATGCAGGTGCAGTTAGACGAGTACTAGAATAATGACTTCAGAAGTCAATTCCAATCTATAGGCACTTGACACGAACTTCGGCCATCGATTCTCATCTACATGCCCTGGACATGAACTTCAACAGTAAATTTCCATATACAAGCCCTGGTCAAGGATTTCAGCAGTCAGTTCCGAACTACAGACCCCGGACAAGGTACAAGATCAAACACTCTGTCTTATCGCAAGTATCATGAAGAGCTCTCCCATACATGAAGTTGAAAAGTCTCCGGCGAGGACGAATGTGTTGGGTAATTGGCGCAAATAAAACGGCGACAAATCGAATTTCCACTATCTAGACTACATCCAACTGAAAATCTTGTTCTGTCACAAGAGAAATCCAGCGGGAGTTTGAGAATGAACGCTAAAGAAGATATTTTAAAATTACAAACTTAAATCCCTTATCCTACAGGTGTGACACTAAGACCAGACAAGTAGAAAAGTATTGAAAAATACTTGTACGTTCGTTGTTGTTGTAATAGTCCTTGTCTCAGGTGGTCCGTACTCAGTGACTTGAATACATAGACTGAATGTCTGGACGAGATCACATCTTTTTTTTAAGGATGATGGTTGGGGGGGGGGGGGGGGGAATTTGATTGGTCAAGTAAGGAAAACCTGTTTGATAGATTTGCAAGGCAATTTGGTGCCGCTAGAACGGACCTGGTTCTATGCCCGACAGCTTTAAGAATTATTTTCATTTATTCCCATACTTCATACTTGAATTTACAAGCAGAAAAGCACAAGTGAATGCCAGCAACACCCAATGATATAGAGCCTTGACTATCAGACATAAAAGATAAAAAACCAAGACTTCTCCCAATTTCATGGGAGCAACATTAAACTCTCACAATCAGTACCATCATAAACAACACTTACACTATTTCATCTGAAACGGCTGAATACTCTCCAAAAGAAAGCAATAGTATGTAACTTGATTGAAGATATATTTCCCAGAGAATCATAGTAGTAAAGTAACCCATAGCATTTATTAATGCCGTAGGGGTGTGAGATGTTAGCGATCTCACATTTCACAGGCTCTGCAAATGAGGGCGGTAGCCATCTCCTCTCCCTCGCAGTCTTTACTTCAGAGTTTAATCCGGTACCCATTTAAGGCTGGGTCGACCTGGGAGCTGTTGCGATCTGAAAACATTTCCGCCTCAACTGGGGAATGAACCCAGGACCACTCATATGCGAAGCCAGTGCGCTAACCACTGCGCTAATGCGGCATAGAAGCATGGATACAAGTAAATAGTGACGGACCAGCAACCAACGCAGTGAAGGTGCTGGAGTGTAGGATAAAATATCCAACGAAAATTAATTCATATGTTCATCAACTAGAATTTTCTGTTCCATCTGCTCTGAGGAAGTACAAGCCCTAAGCAATATATCAAGTGACATATTCTTTCCAGAACGTTGCCTTCATCGTAGATACTCTGAACGCCTCTCTGTTCCGGGCGAGCAGGCCTGCATTGGCCAAAGACATGTGCATACATTTTGCGATGTCGCTGGTCCATCGTCTTTGTTGTTTTCTTCTTCTTCTCCGACCCGGCACTCTGTCCTCTAGAATCAGCCTTTCAATACCATCATGTAGCTTTAAGTGGCCAAAATACTGTAGCTTCCTACTTATGTTGATATTTAGAATCCACCCTTCGTTTAGTTTCAGTAATTTCAAAACTTCAATGTTCTTCTTTTTCTCTGTCAATGTTTTTCCCCATTGAGGCAGCACCGTGCAGTGGTGATGGGGCTTAGTTCAGCCATCAGGGGCTGGAAACTAAGACTGGTCGGGCAGTCTCACTCGAGCAGGACCATAGTCCTGCCCAAGTAAGCAGAGTGCTGAAGACGGAGGCATCCAGCCAAAAGGCGCACAAATAATCAGGATGCCACGCACAAAACACAATGATAGGCTTAATCGGAGGATCTTTCTGTAGCACTATATTTCAAATGAATTTATTCTGCAGAAATAATAAAAATAAAACCACAAGACAATATCAACAGGTGGTGTCACTTACAGATGCAACGTCTGTCTTACAATCCCTTGGCAGCGATACACGTTAGACCCGAAAAAAGCCATGAGAGAAGTATCAAACTTACTTATCCGATTCCAGGCGTTGCTAGCTTTCATTTCGTTGGTCAGGTGATAGTAGATGCATGTCGTCTTCAGCTGTGATGTGTCTGCATAAAGGGTGTTATTGATGGATTGATTTAGTGGTAACATTTGTTTTCGTAGGTCTTGTAGTTCAGGGCATTCAATAAGGTGGTGTTTTACTGTTTCCTCTTCCTGTCTGTTGCAGTGGTTGCAGTACGGTGTTTGGTCTGTCGTAATTCTTTGTAGATGTTTGTTAAGCTGTGCATGTGTTGTTCGCAGCCTAAATATTGTTGTTTGATCTTTGCGGTGTAGTCTATTTATTCTTTCGTGTTGATTTGGTTGGGACATGACTGCATATATCACTCTTTCTTTTGAGTCAGTCAATTAGCGGGCCATCAATTGTTGTTTACAGTTGTTGCGGATAATGTGTTGAGCTGTTCTAAGGTTGGTGGGAATCCCTTGTTGGGGCATATTTGTTCCCTTTTTTACCAGTTTATCAGCAAGCACTTTCATTCTCACTGATATCTGTGTGGCCTGGTATCCACTGTAGTGTAGTAGTGATGGCCATAGGAAGTAAGTATGTTTGTAGCTTGAAGTATGTTGTTTGTAGTTTTCTCTGCTGTTGGATTCCAGTTTTCAAGGGCTTGTAGAGCAGACATTTATCCAAACACAAAGCCAACGAAGATTTACAGATAAACTTGAGTAATAAAGACAGCATACAGATACACTTTAAAGTAGTTAGTAAAGACAATATCAACATACTTAAACCTAAAGGTTGTAATCCTTTATCGAGCAATCAACTAAGGAGATACTTATTTGTATTCTGTAAATGTCATGTTTTTCAAGCGTATACTTTTATTTCTTGTTGTGAAGGGGGGGGGGGGGGAGTGAGTGGAGAGTTACCATGAGGTTAAAATGTTAAAATGAGACGATTGAACAGGTCTAAGTCTGACCTATTTATTAAATATTCTTAATCAGGGTCAGTACGTATTTTTTTAAAAAAAGTGACTTTTCTCCGTAAACATATCAGAAGCATAACGTTACAATAGGTTATTTATTTAAGACGAGGTTCCGTCTTCGCACAAAAAGGTAGAAACAGTCCCCACTTATGTCATGTTCCTCTCCCTACTATTATACCACTATAAGGCCATAACCTGGCAAGGTCGCAAGGATACCACATTGGATGAAACAACATACAGAGTTCTCCATCGAATTCTATCTTCACGATGCAGACGAGTGTGAAAATATCGTGACATATCCAGCCATTGATGCCGTCTGTGCATGATTTTCTTTGTCTTCATCTGCTTCTTCCAACTTCCACTGTTCCCTGTGATATAATTTTGACAAGGAATCATATCAAGACATGTCCAAACCACCAATGCCATAGATATGTTTTCATTGAGAAATGGGTTTTACTTAAACACAATAATGTAAAAAAAGGCATTATTTATTTTTTGTATAGAAATCCATCTGTTTGATGAGAAAGATGATGACTTTTTTATTTGGAATCTGAAATTAAATAAGCTGATGACACCAACCTAATATCAAGTATCCCCCCCCCCCATAGGGTTAGAACACATAATTATTTCGGTCAAAAATCATAGCAAGGAACAAAATCTGATTTTTTTCTCAGTGCAAAAATAACAATAAAAAAGACAAAAATATTGCATATCAACAGAAATTAAATCACAAATACAATAGTCATTGATGAAGACAACTAGAATGTCAGCAACCTTGACGACATCAGGTTAACCTTCAACACCATCGGAGATCGATCTGCAGAGATCAGAAAGAGATTAGCAACGGATTTATAAAAACATCAACAATAAAAAATCAATGGAAAGAGGCAAATAGAAAAACAAAGTAACAAATATTAAGAAGCTAAATATTTCCAATGGTAACATATGGTTGTAAGACGCGGACAGTGACGTCTGTAATGGAAAATAAAATATTATCATTGAAAATTGTAATGTTATAGAATGGTTCTAAGAATATCATGGACAGAAAGACAATGGTCAGGAAAACACTGAACATAGAAGAGGAGTGGCTGTTCCAAGCTATCAAAAGCGCAAGATAACATATTTCGAACATGCAAAAAGACAAAATAGTTTAGAAAGATTAATAATGGAGGAAAACGTTTCGAGTAAGAGAACATGAGACAGACCAAGACTACGATGGACACATGACATTCAAAATCTTTTGAACATGACACTAGAAGAAACTGGGCAGCTTGCACAGAACCGAGAAGCTTACAGAGTGGCAGTGAGTGGAAATTTTCTATAAAGGACACGCCACATAGATGACGAATTGCCGTTCGTGATAATTATTAATTGGTACAAGATGAAAGCGTTTTTTGCATAGCCTAATAAAATTCCGGTAGCACAAATACTGAATAAAAAGCCAGAATAAATTAACTTTTAGTTAATTTCACCACATTTTGTGTTAGCTTTATTATGTCTTTAATAGTTTATACACTGTTTAGTAATTTAGCAATTATAGCAATTTTAACAGAAAATTGTTACACCCTCTGTCAACACTGCACGGAGACGTACATGATGATGGCGGCACACGATGCTGATGGTAAAGCTGTGAGCTCTTCAATCATAAGATAAGTTAGTCGTCCATTTGCCAACATGGCGGTTTTCGACTTTCTAAAACTGTAAGTGGGCGTTAAATATTTAGCAGAAAGAACATTAGTTTGTCTTTTGTCTAGTAGTTTGGTACGTTTCTTACGTAGTGTAAAACTGTTTTTGTATTCTGAAGTAGTGCAATATAGATAGTGCACATTTTAGTTTGATTTGAGTTCACATAACTCATTATGTCGGATGTCGTGTTGTTTACACATTCATAATAGTTACATTACAATAATGATGAATGATGATACAATCAACATTGACTTAAAATTAAAATTAATAACATTAAAAGACATTAATTAGACATCATATGTCTAAGTGACACATATAACTTAAACTATGTGCTATCATTGTTAAACATGGTCCTTAACAACAAAACATAAAAGACAGCTGGTTACTGGTTACGTCAACAGTGTCAACAGAGATGAGATGTCTGAGAAAAGCAATTAGGAGTGACCAGAAGACACAGTACACAGAATTAGAAAGGAGGTCATACATAAGAGAAAGATTGAGTGTCATATCAATTCAACAATACAGTGAATACACAAAATCAACGGCTGAAGTAAATTATAGTTCTCCGCTGTGACCTTTGCTCTAGTTTCGAGGTGTTACCTGACCTTTGTTGTGTGATTTGGCAAGCTTATGGGTAAGTACTTAGAGTAAGGTTAGGATTAGAAATAATATTTCTAATGTGTGCGCGCACCTCGCTCCGTGTGTAGCGGGCAGAAATACTGATCGCTCACCACAATTAATAGAAAATTGTAAAAAATGTGTAAATTGGAAAACAAACAGATTATGTTTAAGTTCGTCTGTGTCTAGATTTGAACTCAAGTGATTATCGGATGTGACGTCACAGCAGCCATTATTTTGATTGGTGTTGCACGGAAATCCATGACGTTCGATAGTTAAAATTGTCAACAGTGTGCTATTTATAGCACAGAGGAGAACTAATCTTTACTTTCACCAAATCAACAAATGCAATGGTTTAGTGTTAGTCATCTGGAAAGAATGCAGTGTGATTCATTAGTTTATAAATCATATATGAAGAGAGGAGAAGCAGAAAAAAGAGCCAGGGGTAGACCTAGAGTACGTTGGATCAACATCAAAGAGACATTACACGACCACCAAATGACATTATCTGAATATCTGAAACTGCCAGAAAAGCGAGAACAAGAACATTGTATCTCCCTTGACACCCGTAAATAGTAAAAAGAGGAAGAAAAGATAGAAGATAGAGATAAGTGACATAAATAGTAGTAGTAATGATAATACTCCTGTTCACTCTAAGAATGAAGTGGGTCAGTGCTTCTGATTGGTTGTTGAACACAGAATGCATTAGTCGATTCTTAAGTGCCCAATAATAGTTTAAATTTCATTTAAAAATATTTTTTTAAATGTTTAAATATTGTTTTTACATATCATCAGCTGTTTGAAAATCACCTGTTGTTGCAGAGTAATTGTGTGTTTTTACCCACTTCATTCTTAAAGTGAACAGAGTATAGTTAGTTAACCTTTAGTACGCTGTAAACAAAAAAAAAGAACTTTCCCTTTGCCACTGGATAATTTTTTGGTAATGTTACATAATACGTGGTGACTGTTTTGAAAACGCTCTAACTTTTTGTTGTTGTTGTTAGAGATATTAAAATAATATTTGTAAATTGTGTAAATTTCAGATGTGTTGGATCAAATAAAGAATTGAATTCTGCATATATTAGTGTAAGTTTTGTTTGTGTGTGGGTGGTGCAAGATGTGTGAGAAAGTCATAAAGACGTTTTTTCACAAAAAAACTAAACTATACCCAAAAAAAAACTACAAAAAAAAAGTAAAATCTGTTTTTTTTGGGGTGGGGGGAAATATTTTAGAGTGGCAACACTAGTTAACAGACCTAATTCAGCAGTATTTATAATCAAATTGTCATAATTTCACTGGGGAAAATGAATAAACCTATAGATTTTCCATAAAATCATCATCTATATCTACTCCAAAACTGATCGATCTAAGACGGTTGATTTATAAATTCAAAATATATGAAACCGTGTAGTCTAACATATTTCCGAGTGTGATTATCAACTTACCTCTCAGGAATCCATTATCAGAAGAATATTCCATTATGATTTTAATGAAAACACAATAAAACAAAAGTCTATAAAACCAGATTCACATCATGGCGCGACTCTGGTTTGAAATTGTCAAGATATTGCAAACATTTCTATATTTCATTGAAATTTGGTCCATGTTGCCACTAAATTTGCAGAAAAAATTAAGGTCAGTTGAATAACTTGCCAGATTTCAAATAATCTTATAACCCAAATTTTAAAAATGGGGCTTCTATTATTGATTATCGGGGACCTAGCATGGGGGGCCTTTGTGGGGCTTGTACACTTGACCTCAGATATCTTAGATAGTGTAAACTGTTGTTGAACGCACTATACAGTCGCGTGGTAATCGTTAAATTAGATTTAGATTTTAGTTATTATAATATAAGTGGGCCTAGGCCTCTATATAACATGTTTCTTATTGTGAAACAAGAAATGACCTACGTGTTAGGAATCGTAGGTGTTAAGAATGCTAGATGTGCCATTGCTGCTACTGGGTCATCATATCTTATCTGACAGAAGAGTGATGAGATAGTTTGCATAGATGTGTGTGCTGTGCCTCTGGCAGGTCGTGGTAATCCTGAGATACTGTCACAGCGGAGTGTTTCCTTTCAGAGACTAAACATGCATCTATAAAACTTTCTTACACGACCATGCCTTTGAGAACTTGTACCTGTATGAGTCTAGATGTTGCCTCAGTTACACAACTGAGAAGAACCTGTTTATTTGTGAGAAAGGCTATTGGCTGTCCAGCGATACCTGCTCATAGCTATCATCATACTCTAATAATTTTCACCGATTCATTCATATTGTAATTGATATATATTTTTCTCTCTTCTCAGTCACATAACATCAGAAAAGTTTATTATCGAGCCGATTGTGGGAACTGCTCGTAGAGAGGATTTACTTGTCATCGACCGTGTGACTCAGGACATCAGTTTGCAAAGTAAGAAAATTTTCTATAAATATAAATAACAATTATTGTCAGAGTTTTATAATTCCATGAAGATTTTCTATGTCCCCATATTTTACCTCCGAGGGACAATCTCCAGTAGGTTTGATCTGTGAGTATTTGAGAACACATAATCATACCATCATTATGCTGCTAATGTCAAATGTCGATACTAACAACAGAATCCAAAAGAAAACTTGTTAGAAAATAAATGACTTGTCTATGTAGACTCCCTGGACTAACAATAAGAGACAGAGTCGAAAACGAAAACATCAGAGGACTAACAAACAGATGCCAATCCTTTGATTACATCAGAAGACAACGTATTAAGTGATTTTCACATGCTTGCAGACTACCATCAGACAGTGTCACTCAATAAGCATTACTATACAGACATGATAGATACAAAGCCAGGGGCAGACCTTGCGAACGATGGATTACAGAAATAAAAGTCAACAAAAACAAAAATAAAGCACACAAAAAAGCCATCTCCAGAGAACTCTCCTACCCCTAATGCTGCATGGCGTATAGCCTTTATACCCCTGTGTTGTCAAGGTGTATAAAGCGAAAAGAAAGAAAGATAACCATGCAGTTCAGCTTACTATAATTTGCAGATCTTCTGCAAGCTTTCTCAAACTCCTGCAGATCAGCAGCATGTAGTCTGATGAATGGATAATGTTTTGCCTTGGTTTATAGCTTAGATGCAATATCTGTGTCTTTTTGGCCAGACACATCTGACTTCGGAATGACTTCTGGGCCACATTGACCCTATATGGGATGGGACAGTCAATTCTGCCCCATAACCTCCGTAGTCACCTTTTGCAGCGTGCATGGTAGGTAGGTGTTGCTATTTTTGCTCCCCTTTTGGGTCCTGACAAGACAGATAGTTTTTTTTTACTTGAAATAACTTTGTTAAGAAATTTCTAGTTTAAATTTTGTCAAAACATTCATATTAGATTTCATTAATTTCTTGTAGCCTTGAGAAGATCTCTGACACCCACAAAATAATGACAAATTATAAGTCCCCATGCAAATGAGATATAACCAATGTCCTATATAAATAGATTGGTCATCCACACCATTACTATGTATGTTGCTTCAAGCATAAACATCACCCTGTGTTGCTGCGGGTCTGAAAAAGGAGCAAAGAATAATAACACTGTTTAAATTCCATGCACGCCACGAGACGACGTACAGAGGTTTTTGGAGTGGTTTTGGCTGTCCCATTCTAAATAGGGTCAGAGTGATCCAGATGCCATTCCAAACGCAAGTCAGATGTGTTGGATCAAAATGCACAGATATCACAGCTAGGCTGTAAACCATGACAACAGATTCCATTCTCTGGACTACATCTTGATAGTCTGCAGGAATTTGAGAACTCCCATTTGGTCAAAGAGCATGAGCCCATGGACCACTGGATCAGCAACCAAACAACCATTAGAATTGTAAAGTTGTTACACTGGATGCATCATCATGCAGAGTCCTGCAGCTATTGTAAAGTTGTTACACTGGATGCATCATCATGCAGAGTCCTGCAGCTATTTATGTCTTCTGTGATGTAGATGAATAAGCAAACATCTGAACATGTCCAGTCTTTGATTGGTTTTTTTTTGGGTCAGGATTGCCCCCTCCCCTTGCACTCTACTACTTTCACCTTTAACTGTTTTATGCAGTATCTTTTCTTGACAGAGAATCATATCAGCTGACATGTCCAAACCATGCAAATGTTCATCAGTGAACTAGGTATTTCAAGTAGTAAATCTTGTCGACTTGTATGCATCTCTGGTCTATTTCTTATGTAATAACAATGTTGACGTACAATAGTTTAATACATGAGACCTGGTCACTGGTGCAAGATCTTTTGCATGGACATTTGGTTTTCACTTCATCCAACCTGGCAACAGATCAGAAGATACACCATGGTAAATTATTTGGCAACAAAAGAAGAAGAACAAGTAAGGGACATAGATAAATATTGGTAGATGTATAAACCTTGGGAGGATTGCAGATTCTGTGCTAACTGTAGGTTGTGGCATAGCTGGGGGATGGGGAGAGCGTCTGCCCTTGACATCACATTTAGGGGACGGCAAAATCTCAGTCCCAAATCTAGGGAGTGGGCATAGCACCTATCTTCCTTGAGCATCACATTTAGAGGATGGCAAAATATCAAACCCTAGTCTATAGATATGGGGGGGGGGGTGTGAGTCAGAACATGACATTTAGTACTAGGAAGTGAGCAAAAGGTTACCAAAAATGCCATACCAAGGGAGTAATGTCCTTTAAAAAAAATATGTATATATTTTTTAATGTCTTCCATTTGCGGAGCAGGGGGTGGGGTCAAATTGTTAGGCACGCTCTGGATGTCATATACAAGCTACACCCATTGGCTGTCAGTTTGAAGATGCAACATGACCAATGATAAGATTGTATAAGGTAGCTTATCACTAAAAGATGTGTTGGTTCCTGTAGATGAGAATTCATTCGTCTCTTTTTTAAAATTTGCATTCACCTGCAGTTGAAGAGGTGATTTAAATGGGCATTTTCATTTTAATTATGTTACGCCGCTACAATCTGGCAAGATGAGCAAACAATAGCAATACTGTAGCCTGCCATGCATATTGTAAAGACAACAGCCATGATGTAAAAATCTAGCGAAAAAAAGAAAAGAAAAAACTTTATTTTTTTTTCAGATATCTGTGAGCATAAATTGTTTATAATTTTGTTATAGTCATCATCATCACACCAATAACCCTTCAGTGTCATAGGGGTGTCAATCTGGAAATATCAACACAAAAATTTCACCATGTCTCTTCGTTATCAGTTTTTTATTTGAGTGCGGAGAATCTTAGTCGTTGGCGGGTAGTATTAGAATCACACAACACTGGGGATTATTGCTTGAAGCTATGGAGTTAAGCCATTAGTGGGTAGTATTAGAATCACACAACACTGGGGATTATTGCTTGAAGCTATGGAGTTAAGCCATTAGCGGGTAGTATTAGAATCACACAACACTGGGGATTATTGCTTGAAGCTATGGAGTTAAGCCATTAGCAGGTAGTATTAGAATCACACAACACTGGGGATTATTGCTTGAAGCTATGGAGTTAAGCCATTAGCGGGTAGTATTAGAATCACACAACACTGGGGATTATTGCTTGAAGCCACTGGGGATTATTGCTTGAAGCAATGGAGTTAACGTCCAAATGAGTGCTATTCTTGACAGGTGACTTTTCATTTAATTACAAAGATGGAGTATATGGCCTTATTCTGAGAAATGGCGGGATATATACGGGGTAACCCTGGTATAATGAAGTCAACCCTCTATACCTTTTGAACCTTTTTGTAAGAAACACAACTCGCTCAAATTTGCTCATAATTTATACGCCACTTGTTGACATTGTACAGGCAATATGATTGGAAGTATATCAAGAAGAAGATGGATTGAAGGAGTTACCAGTGTTTGAGACATCAGAATTTTACTCCATATCAAAGTGAACACACCTGCTATAGACCGAAAACCAATCATCACTCAATCCTGTGACACCTTACAGCAAAAACCGAGAAAAGACAATAGATAGATACAAACAGACATGCTAGGAAAGACATATGAATATTGTATAATATGTTTATGGAGTCACACCAGAATGGCCGTGGTAACAGCCATTTATTCTACTTCCTTATTTTCATTGCAGGCAGACGTTTAGGTAACCACGTATTGTGTTGACAACTTTTGTTGTTTCTTGATTTCTATTATTCGAAAGTATATTAGAAAATGATTTCCAAAATCATCATATACCGGGTATATTTTTGTCAGTTTTTGAGATGTGATGAGTGATAAGCCACACTTTTAATATGTACAGTAAGATGGCCGTATGTCATCCTAAAATAGAACCTGACTTTGAAAACATGGCTACACAGGTTTCCATAGAATAAGTTGTTGGTAAAATGCAAATGGCACATAGTTTTTGGTTTGGTTTGTTTTGTTTTATGTAAATTTCAAAATGCAAATTATTCAAGAAATGCCAGGTTTATTCATATAAAGAACTGCATTTAATACAACGAGGCATTAAACAAAGCTAATACTCATGACACTCAATAGAAAGGATATTATAAAATACATTTAATAAATTGAAACACTAAACAGGACGAACTATTATAACACTGCAGATAGAAAGTGACTTTTGATTGAATTGTTTGTAACTAGTAGCAGAACTGAGAGAAAACAATGATGCATAAATATTAAGAGTGCCTACACCTTTTTATGTGTATTCACGCCACTAAGTACGACACAACACTATTCACTATGGAAACCAGTGCACACATTTAAAAATGGGGTTTTATTTTCAGATCACATACCAAAAAGTCTTTACCTAACATACAAGTTATGGGGTGCAGAGGGAACGCATTGCTCTAGGCGGACCCAGGGTTAGCAGATAACCAAGATCCCAAATGTACCTCCACGCGGTGCACCCTGGAAACAGAAATACAGCAGCTCGAGCTGATTCTGGCCAAATCATTTGGGGATTGTGTCCGAGAATGTGGAGGTAGCAGATGGAAAGAGATTTGACTGCACAAGAGACAGACAATATCTCCGACACCACCAGCATCACCACATTTAACGACACTGTCGACATACAGTGAAGCTAGTCAGTCCAGTCCGAACATTGGAGGGGCGGCCAATGTAAAATGCACGTAAAGGTAGATGCATGGCGAGAGACAAATAGATTTCATACCGAGTACAATGAAACAATGAAAAGGCAGAACAGCGCTTGAGAGCAGCATGAACTGCAAATAGAAAGTGAAAAGTCCCTAGGAAAAGGGAACTACAAGCTCCGCCAGCTCGAGACGAGCTTCTAGTTACCTGTGTTCCTTACAGGCAGAGACCCAGACCCATTCATTGGCGTTTGGTAAAGCAAGAAGACCTAATCCAACTCTAATGTCGAGCCTTCCTAAACCGGAAATATGCTCGCGAAGAGAAAGGGTTCTGTACCCGATGGGCTTAGGCAAGAAAGGGACAACGATGGTAGTCCTGGCCCAACTCTACTGTCAAGGTTTCCTTTACTGGAAGTACACTTGCAGAGAGAAAGGGTTCCGTACCCGATGGGTCCAGGCACAAAAGGGACAACGATTTAGCCCTGGCCCAACTCTACTGTCAGGTTTTCCTACACTGGAAATACACTTGAAGAGAGAAAGGGTTCAGTACCTGATGGGCTCAGGCGCTATTGGGACAAGGACGCTCAGCCCGAGAACGCCTTGCTCTCAAACGCGTGGTGTGAGACTCGAACTTGGACAAGAGGTACATGATGTCGGTGAATGACACCTCGGCTAAGAGGGCGAAAGAGCGAGGGTCCAACTCCTCTGTTGAGTTCTTCCCCTAAGGAACCAGGCTCACGGATGAGAAACGGTTCAGTACCCAATGGGCACAGGCACAGCACACCCAATTACACGAGGCAAGTTCATAGACAGTGGAACACCTCGTGCGAGTCAGACGAGAGCAAATATCGTCTGGGCGAAGAGTCGCCACTACGCTTGCCTGGAGACAGATATAGAGGCTGTCACAGGCTAAGGGTAGCCCACCCGAATTGTCAAGGCATGCCGAAATCGGATGTACTAGGCCTACAAGGCGCATAACGGTGGCACAACGTAATCACGCTCCCGGCGGAAATCGCATGGATATCCTTGATGGTTACAATGGAGAGAACACAAAACAAACAAACATACAAGTTATCATCAAAGGTCAGACATAGCATTTAATGTACATCAAACAATAACATTGTCAAATGTTATAGAAAATACTCGGGAAATAAGATTACCGGTAAGTTAAGACTAGATGGCAAACCATGGCTGATTTGAATATGATTTGGAAAAATATGATCAGTATAACAGTAAAGATCAATATATTCAGATCGTTAGTGCCAAGTATACTTTTATATGGATATGAAAGATGGACACTCAATGCAGACATGGATAGGATTTAGACTTTTGAATACAAGTGCTACAGATATGTTTGTTTAGAATTTGTTGTATAGAACACAAGACACATATATTTGTCTGGCAACAAATAAACAAACTCGCACGTTATCAAGAACCACTTTTAGTACTGGTGAAACTGTTTAAACTTGCTTGGTCTTGGACATGCGACGAAAGAGACTGACTTTCTAAAGTTATTTTGCAAGGAACAGTCAAGGGTAGAAGGAGAAGAGAAGAACAGAGATAATCCTGGATTGATAACATCAAGGAATGATCTTGGCATGATTTTTCTACACTCATCCGTATGACTGTCGAAGGGCGTAGTCTGCTGATGTCTCTAGTGTGTCACCCCTATGACTTATGCAGGTTATGAGTCGTATTATTTTTATTATTATATTAAATTAATCAATAACAAAGATTTGTAAGCTAAGAATTGGAAATCAATCTACGATAAGATTTGATATACAATATTTGTGCAAATATTACACACCAAATAAGGATAGAGAGGTTAGATCAAATGTTTGATATGTTTTGTGATGTCAGTGTATTACGAAGGAAGTCATTGTTCATTTTATGACAGCATTTTATGTGTTTCTGAATTTCAAATAAACTTTTTGAGAATTATCAATGGTTCTCATGTTGTTGGAGTCATTGCAGCTTTGTTGTTAGTATGCTGGTTCTCTATCTGTAGCATAAAGTTTGTTATTGACAGATAATATTATAGAGATATTATTTTGGAGACCAGTCTGGTCAAAAGTCATAGACTGTAACTATTATGCTGTTAGTCACAGGAAAGAAGTAATACTTTTTCATAATTGCCTAGATTATATCTAAAATAAATTTTCTCAATTAAAGATATTGTCTGTATTTTGTGAGAAGCTATGTCAACATATATACCATAGATATACGTCATGTATCAAACATTGAAATTGGTATATGTTCCAATAGTAATTATGTAGAACAAATTTTGTCAGAGTTTTACGATGACTATCAGTTTACGGGGTATTGTTAGCAAGACATACACATAACAGTATACAAGATATTTTCAACATCAAGGTCTTTTTCAATCAAATACAAAACAAACCATGAATAAACAATGAAAAACAATGGAAACAGTAAAAATAATGCCACTATCACAGAAGCACTAGATGCGAACATTGGACAGCACAGATGTCCAAGGTGACATTGGACAGCACAGATGTCCAAGGTGACAATGACATATATGTATGTGTACACAAGTGTTGTTATAGGTGTGCACTGAAAATGTCTTGTATAATGTTGCGTGTATGTTTTTGTACCACTTAGTCAGATAGCCCGTAAGTCTTGATACGACTCGGACAAAACGCGTGTTCTACATAGATACTATTGTTGTAAAATGTTACAGCAATCTTAACTGTTATGTTTCTAAAATAATAACTTGATTTTACACAGGTTTCCATAACATACGGGTAATTTATTGGCAAAGTTCACATGATGTAATATTTTTATGTGGTGTTTTTATGTAGTGCACAAATTGTAGGGTCTAAATTATTCAAAGTATGCTTAGTTTATTAATATGAAGGAATGCTTTTAATAATAAATTGTCCCCCATTGAGGCCAGCTCCTTGAGGTGGAGATTGGGCTTAGTATAACCAACAGAAGCTAGAAACTAAGACTGGTTGGACAATCCCTTACCTTGAGTAGGACCACAGTCCTGCCCAAGCCAGCACAGGTGCTAAAGTTGGAGATACCAGGACAAGAGGCATACCAACAATTATGGCATCATACAACCTGCTTAGTTTAACATGTCTGAAGGACAAAATAATACATGTAAAAATACCAATGTAACACTGGCATTTCTCTGTCATTTGAACAGTTTGTAATAGTTCATTGTAAATCATAATACTAGGCTATGATTAGAATGTGTTTACAATTTGTAGCAGAACTGACACAGAAAATAATGATATATTATGAGTACTCACATGAACCAGAACTTATTTTATTCTATGGAAACCCATGTACACACATTTTCAAAGTCGTGTTATTTTAGGAACATGTACCTTCAATTTGTTTCCGTTATAATTATGGATTGTTAAATTGTCCATTTTTGTTTCTTTATAAGGATTATTTGAAAAGTTGTGACTCCAGTGCCATGTCTACGACAAAAGCACCATGACATTTGTTGAGCCAATGTGATAGTTATCTTCAGTCAAGTGACTTTTGGGAGATGCAATGACATCCACTTGGAATGTGGCGAATACGCACAGCAGACAGTAAAATAGCGATGTCTATGGAAAACTTGAAACAAATTATGATTTCTTATTCTGTACACCTAGAATGTGCCTATATTTTTAGTTTTGTTTCTTGTATAAACTTGACTGTGTTTTAAAACTCATGCAGAGGTCTGTAGAGTTGTTCTTCCATTGTTGTTTCTCTGGGCCAGTATGTCTGTCTCAGTATTTCATATTCTGGCCATTACTGTGACTGAATTCCTGGCCATAGAAGGTTGTGAGCCAACTGACATTTATCAAAGAATAACGTAGTATATTGTGACACCTTTGTTGATGTCAGTTCTACCAGGAGGGAGGCAAGTGTTTAAGAAAGAGGTGGTCATCCAGCCATAATGAACCTGTGTGGGATTTTGACGAAGTCCATCATATTATCTCAGAAATGCTTGGGTATAGAAAAATGTGCGCAAGTTTCAGGAGATGGATGAGCAGCGTAGAAGCGTACTCTCAGTAGCCATACAACTTCATGGCATGCAGTGCAAGGAAGAAGAAGAAGAAGAAGAATCTATGTTTTATTGAGAGGTGCATGACTGCTTGATCTGACTTAAATTTGTATTTTATCTTTTAGCTTATGGAGATCAAATTCCTGCCTCTGCCATCACAAAAACAATTTATGGCATCATTGGTGTAGTGAAACTTGTGGCTGGCAAGTACAAACACAGTTTTAGATTATTTGTTTTATTTGTGGTTATATCTTTTATTGTTAACATCTAGTTCAACTCTGTACAGGTTTTATATGTGGTCAATTTTATTGTTAACATCTAGTTCAACTCTGTACATGTTTTATATGTGGTCAATTTTATTGTTAACATCTAGTTCAACTCTGTATGTGTTTTATATGCAGTTAATTTTATTGATAACATCTAGTTCAACTCTGTACATGTTTTAGAAAGATTAAACTATTGTGAGCAACTGTAGCACATAGCAATACTGCCTATTTCACTATTTGTTGATAGTACCAGCATCAGAACACTAATCCAATCATTTCAGCCATGTTTTCTCAGATGATTATGCTTTCATATCTGGATGCACTCAGAAAATAATGAATCAAGCATAAACAGGTTGTCATTCACAGGCTGGATTACTTTTACTATGGCTGCGGGTGTTCACTATTCAGTAGAATTGGTAGAACACTGAACCACGGTTAAAGTCGGATGTATCGGACCATTGGTGCAAATAAAACTGCAACACAAGCATCTCTGTTCTCTAGACAATTATCTGTGGGAAATCTAGTAGGGCCATTGTCCTACTTACAGGAGAGATCCAGTGGATGTTTGAGAATGAAATCTGTAAAAAAAAAATCATGTTGTATAAAGTTAAATCGAATCCCACCGCAGATTGCCAGTCGTGTGCACACAGTCATGAAACTGTACACTGTAATTGCTTTGGATCCCCTACATCAAGAAGGACAACAGCCCTGCCCAAACAAGCACAAGTGTTGAAGTCAGAAATATCAGGCTGAGAGGTGTGCAATTAACCAATGGTATCACACAACATGACTAGATAACATCTTCACAACTTTTGCTATCATAGTGCACACAGTATTATTAGGTGAAGATATTATTATGAAAGTATGTCTCGATGTATTTGCTAGGACCTTATTTGATGGTAATTACCCAGCGAAAGAAAGTGGGAGACATCTGTGGTCACATCATATGGAATGTTGCAAAAACAGAACTTTTCAGTTACAAGAGGTCACTCACACACCTGACAGAAAGACAGGTAAGATAGGTCATATAGTACATGTTTGTAGGCAAGTCAACTATCTTTGTTCAAATATGTATACGACTTATCATTTACAATGTTGACTAGTAAGAATTAAGGTCAGTAAAAATTAAAAGTAAAAATGCTCTGTAGAAATCAATCTAAAGGTGATGAGTCATCATTGTAGGGAACAAGTGATGTAATGGATGTAATTTTTTTATTGTAAAACTGAACATGAAAGTTGTGAATCCCTATTGCAAAATGTAACATAAATATGATTATTCCTTATTACAAAATGTAATGTAAAGGTTGTTATTCCTTGTCACAAAATGTAATGTGAAGGTGGTTGTTCCTTTTTGCACAATGTAATGTAAAGGTGGTTGTTCCTTTTTTGCACAATGTATTATAAAGATGATTCCGCTGAAGACAGATGTGGCGGGCCATTGGCGCAAATAAAACGGTGACACAACGCATTTCCATTCTCTGGACTACATTCTGCTGGAAATCTAGTAGGACATGTCCTGCTACAAGAGAGTTCAGCAGGAGTTTGAGAATGTACGCTGAAGAAGAAGAATAAAGATGATTATTCCTTATTACAAAATGTAATGTAAAGGTGGTTATTCCTTTTTGCACAATGTAATGTAAAGGTGGTTATTCCTTTTTGCACATGTAATGTAAAGGTGGTTATTCCTTATAACAAAATGTAATAAGCATTAAGTGATATTATTCCTTATAACAAAATGTAATAAGCATTAAGTGATATTATTCCTTATAACAAAATGTAATAAGCATTAAGTGATATTATTCCTTATAACAAAATGTAATAAGCATTAAGTGATATTATTCCTTATAACAAAATGTAATAAGCATTAAGTGATATTATTCCTTGTTACAAACATAATTTAGAGATATCATACACTTATTGATTCTGTAAGGTCATAACGGTCTGTCTGGAAGGTCATAACGGTCTGTCTGGAAGGTCATAACGGTCTGTCTGGAAGGTCATAACGGTCTGTCTGGAAGGTCTTTTAGAAAAAAAACAGCTGTATAGAGAATTCCCCAGACTTGTTCCTATATGGTCAGAGGACAGAAGAAACACTTTAAAGACATTTATAGCATATCGCTGACTCAATTCAATGGAGACATTTGAGGCAGATTGTGGCACAAGATAGGTCCTGCTGGGGTCACAAACTCAGGATTAGTGCAGCTGCTGCAGAGAGCTTCCAACAAACTTCTGCTCAACAAAGATCTAGAAGAATGGCAAGAGCTGGTCAATGTCTTACAGACTACTCCCAGATGTATTAAGAATGTGGAAAGAATTAATTACAGACATGCATATGATTTGTTAGTCCCAGTTGGACACACCCACAGACATGATCTTTATCATCATCATGTCGAAATAAAATGTGCTGAATGGAAGACGCACATAATGCATCGCTACTGTAAACAAGCAGCACAACATACTTACGCTTCCTAGTAGTAACTACACTATTTCGTGCTGGTTATCAGAAAACGAAAGGAGAAGAAGAAGATGAAAAAGAACATCTTCCTAGTTGAGCTGAAATGGTCGATGTATAAACAACATATTTGAATATCTGAGCAATCTGTATATGTTTAGCGTAAAGATCATGTATAACATATTGACTTCTGCAGGCTGCAGTTAACAAGAGTTATCTTGCACTGGTTGAAATGATGCTGGCTACTGAATACTTTTACTACTCTTCAACCTTTGACCTCACCCATACACTCCAGCGGCTGTATAACACCAGTCCAGATTTTCATTCCATGCCACTGCACGAACGGGTATGTCGTGACATAGTTTGTAAAATTTATTGGTAGAGTTTGCTCTGTGAATTATTGACAATATAATTATATGCTCTGATCATGGCAATAACATTTTTGCTGGTAACCAGTTGTGTTAGGCTCTCATGTTTTATGTGCTTGGGATGATCCATGTGTATGGAATAAAATATTACTGGCCTGTAAAATGCGCCAGAATCTGGTGTGCATGGGTTTCTGTAGAATGTGCCAGAATCTGGTGTGCATGGGTTTCTGTAGAATGTGCCAGAATCTGGTGTGCATGGGTTTCTGTAGAATGTGCCAGAATCTGGTGTGCATGGGTTTCTGTAGAATGTGCCAGAATCTGGTGTGCATGGGTTTCTGTAGAATGCGCCAGAATCTGGTGTGCATGGGTTTCTGTAGAATGTGCCAGAATCTGGTGTGCATGGGTTTCTGTAAAATGTGCCAGAATCTGGTGTGCATGGGTTTCTGTAGAATGTGCCAGAATCTGGTGTGCATGGGTTTCTGTAGAATGTGCCAGAATCTGGTGTGCATGGGTTTCTGTAGAATGTGCCAGAATCTGGTGTGCATGGGTTTCTGTAGAATGCGCCAGAATCTGGTGTGCATGGGTTTCTGTAGAATGTGCCAGAATCTGGTGTGCATGGGTTTCTGTAGAATGCGCCAGAATCTGGTGTGCATGGGTTTCTGTAAAATGCATGATCATTTTATGTTGAAAGAAAAACTATTTATACTTTTAATTTGATTAGGTCAATATTTTATTTGACCTTTCTGCCTACCATTATAAACACATGTACTGATTCTCATGTTACCCCTTTCATCATGTACTGATTCTCATGTTACCCCTTTCATCATGAACTGATTCTAATGTTACCCCCTTCATCATGAACTGATTCTATTAGCAACTGTTCAGACGTAAGATAAATATGCAATTGCATTATTTAAAAAAAATAATTATTAACTATTTACAGAGTGCATTACTGTGTCATGCTGGGAAGAAAATGTATTCTCTTACTTTGTTAGTGTCATTATTTTCTGTGACTTTTCTGCTACACATCAGCTTATTCTAATGTTACTTCTTCATCATGAACTGTGTCTAACCGCTAGCAACGGTTATTAAAAAAATACAATTCATTATTAAACGCATCATTCACACTAATGAACCCGTAATTCTGTGTTCTACACAGAAAACAACAAACAACACTGCAGGAATTTATTAAGTCATCTGCACTTTCCCATTAATGCATTCTACGGAAACCCATCTGGCATGCCAGATTCGGGCGCATTTTACAAGCCTGTAGTATTTTGTTCCACATAAACGGCCAAAGGACAATGACAACATAAACAAACTCTGCAGGAGAAGTCAACCCCTTATCTTTCAGTTTCAAGCAAGACATACAAGAATCCATAGCCGTTTTAACTGTATTAGACCCCAGCAACTACCAATTTGTAGACACTGCTCTCATGCCAATGAAACAGTGGAAAACCTTATTGACTGCCCATACTTTTTAACTACCAGGAAAAAACTTTTATAGACACCCTTTAGCAGTCACTAATTCACTGTGTAGAAGACTAAGTCAACTTCATAAGACCTGTACTTTTTTTAAACAATAGCATTGTGCTGACAAGAGTAGAACTACTCACCAGCATTTGAATATCAACAACAACAAAAACAACTCCACATCAATCAGATAATCTCATCAGCAGAGCACATATACTGTAGCACCATGAAAGTTCATTGTAACCACTGTTATTGTTTTAACCTTTAGTGAGCTATGGGCGAAATATTTCCAATATTTCCCAAAACGTCCCCGTTATTTAGTGCCACTGGTGGATTTATTCACCAATTGCTATGACCATTTTTGACGAAATTAAAATCATATGGTCATGTGACTGAAATCTGCGAATCTTTGTAGCAGTTGTATTGATCATCTGTTTATCGGCAAGAATCGATATATACGGAACTTTTATCATCAAAGAAATGATCAAAATCGAGAAACATCCAGTGCGGAATCCATTGGCAGGTTTCAATGGCTGGCTGTCAATAACTGACGTACAATCATTATGGATTGTGACATAGGCCTGAATATCAGTAGATATAGGCCTAGTATCACGTTAATTTTGTTATATGACATTAAACAAATAATGAGTCAAAGGGCATGAGCCCATGGACCGATGGATCACAACCAACCAAGCAACAAGTATGGAACTAATGGACGGATCGTAGACTAGGATGATCTAGTAAGAATAACATGATATGATAGTGTGTATATATGTGAAAGGACAGTACAACAAACACACGTATGTCCAACTCTGATTCTATCTATTCTATAAACCCATCAGGGTTGTAGGGATACCACATTGGATGCATCAACACACAAAGTCCTCCAATGATTGCTATCTTTAACAATGCGGATGAGTGAGGAAAATATAGAAGATTCAACTCTAAGTACACATGTTCCAAAATGTGGCCGGAAGTTCTTTACAAGATTTTGATTTTTTAGTTATCTCTGCACGTACCAAATAGATGCAACAATACAAATCAGAGATCGTTATTGTTGTCTGAAATGAACAGCTTTTGTAGCAAGGTAGAATGATAATATGAAGAAATCTGTAGTTAGGATATAATGATACACCAAAGATATTAGTAGTTAGGGCATAATATGATAATCCGAAGGTATAATTTGCCAGGAAAGTAATGTTAATTGAAATTCTACATGTCTTTCAGGCTGACCAAAGATATGTGTGGAACTCTCATGTAATGAGAGAGTTTTCACAACAGCATGACTTGGCAAGGTTCTGCTTACCCATAATGCTAGGCTGTATCCTTTATAAATACTGTTTACACTGATATTTTGAATGAGAAATTTCTGCTGAAGACGGATGTGTTGGGCCATTAACACAAATAAAATAGCAACGCAACGCATTTCCATTCTCTGGACTACATCCTGCTGGAAATCTAGTAGTACCATGGTCCTGCTGCAAGAGAGATCCAGCGGGAGTTTGAGAATGAACGCTGAAGAAGAAGAATGAGAAATTGTGAAAACACATCTTCTTCTTTATCATTCATTCTCAAAGTCCCACTGGATCTCTCTTATAGCAGGACAATGGTCCTACTAGATTTCCAGCAGGATGTAGTACAGAGAATGGAAATGTGTTGTGTCGCCGTTTTATTTGCGCTAGTGGGATTTGCCCATGGCCCGACACATCCATCTTTGGCAGGTGATAGCATATGATTTTGAATATTTCAAACACACAGGAGAACACACACACAAAATCAATGTTTCTAACAAAAGGACATCATCACAAACAAGAGTATACACTTATTTGTGCTCCCCGTATTATATTTTGTTCATGATGAAGACATTTTGATCATAACATCATTTTTGTGTGTGTTTTCTTCTCCCATTATGACTAAGTTTTACCATGCTCTTACATTAACAATAGTTTGAATACTGTGCATATATTGAGGTATTTCCTGTATCCTTTTAGCTTCTCATTTTTTCATTTAGATACGAGGCGTGTTCAAATGAAAACGGGACTTGTTACACCACGCGTGATAGAGCGCACTGATATTGATGACATTTTGCACTAGTAATGAGTATCCAATAATTTACATACGGTCACGTGTTCATCTTCCCAGCATGCATATGTGCTGCAGAAGACTGTTAACAATATGGCGGGTGTGATTCCGAACCCGTCCAAAGTGAATCAGCGTGCTGTGATCCAGTTTCTTTCATTTGAAGGATGTCAAGCAGTAGACATTCATCGGAGAATGAAGGCAGCATATGGTGACAAATGTTTGTCGAGGACCAGAGTGATGGAGTGGGTGCGTATGTTTAAAGACGGAGGTTTCTGCTGGGAAGGTTATGGTGACTGCATTTTTTGACCATGAAGGGCTTTTGTTGACTGATTTTAAGGAACCTGGTGTCAACATCAATGCCGCCCATTATAAAGACACTTTAGACAAGCTGCATAAGGCCATCAAGGCTAAGCGACCAGGCAGACTTTCTCAAGGTGTGATTCTTCTCCACGACAACGCTCGTCCGCACGTCGCAAAAATTGTGCAGGAAACATTGGCAAAGAAGAATTGGGAAGTTCTTCATCACCCAGCCTATAGTCCCGATTTATCCCCGTGTGATTTCCATTTGTTCGGACCGTTGAAGAAAGCACTAAAGGGACAGCGATTCAACAGCGACGCAGACGTGAAGACAGCGGTGACCACATGGTTCAGAGAACAGCCACGCAACTTTTTCTCGGACGGCATTCGACGTCTACCTAAACAGTGGGATGCTTGCCTAAATGCATACGGAGATTTTTTCTGATGAACCCAGGTGCATTCTTATTCACAAGTGGTTGCTTTGTTCAATTCCGTTGAAAATATTAAATTGCGTATGATACTTTTTAAATAAATCCACAAGTCCCGTTTTCATTTGAACACGCCTCGTACATTCTGTTTCATGTTATCCTGCATTCACATTAACCTATCATTGATGTATATCCACGGACATCTAGAAATGCTAGCAGGACTAACTGCAGTGTCATAGTAAAGGTTGGTTGTCAGTAAACAATACAGCATTTCCTTTGGGATTTCCAATCTTAAGCCAATTTCTTATTCTTTATTTATATGTACTAATATTATTTAAATATTTTTAACAACAAAAAGTTAAAGCGTTTTCAAAACAGCCACAAACAATAACACAAATTTTCAAAACATAATCCAGTGGCAGGGGGAAAGTTCGGTTGTTTTTTTACAGAGTACTAAAGGTTAACATAGATAAGAGTTAGTCAGAAAGTAGAATAGTTTAACATAGATTAGAGTGAGACAGGCAGTAGAACAAGTTTAACATAGATCAGAATGAACATTTTGAGGATGTTATTGATGTTTTCAGGTTGTATTCTGCGTTATTTTTGTTGACTTCCTATTAGTTATTAGCATTACCACTACTGTGGTCCATGGTTGTACCATAGATTACATCATTGTGTCACGTCGATGCATCTTCCGTGCCGGAACCAGGTTTAATGTACGTGGTGTGGACCTTCAAGGTCAGGTGGCAAACTTTGTAGAGACTGAGCAGATAGTACAGTATGGAGAAATTGCTTGTTCCTATGTCCAGGTAAGTTGTAGTTTTCCTGAATAAATGTGCTTATGTACGGGGAGAACGTCATGGTTTTCCTTATGAGAGTTCTAGAAAGGTAGGTCTCCTGGCAGCAACCTGCTATCGGGGATGATGATAACTATTCATGTGCTGAGCAGCAGCAAATATTAGGTAGGGTGGCCAATTCCCTTCCATGCCTTGTTTACCATCCCTAACTTATGCGTCAGGTACCCATTTAGAGTTAGGGTTGACTGGAAGAGTGTTCTTGTCATTAATAGATCTACTTATTCATCATACATCCATGCAGACTACAGTCGCTAAACTCGGAAAAGATAATTGCTATAAAAATTTCCTGCCAAATTGAATACCTACACTTTTTTTCCACCTACCCTTGGAAGATATCATCGTAACAGAAAGACACTGAACAATGTTGCAGTATTTGCCTCTGTGTACCAGAATTTTTACTCTGGCATAGAGATGTGCTGCTGCAATTGACCTCTAGGTCGCTTACAACAGAGTACCTTTTGGTTTCATAATGGACCAACTTTACATACTCCAAATCAATGCTTTCCTTGTGAATTTGATTGCTGTGGCACTTTTCCAGAGAATGCTGGTATTTTGATTCTTGATGAGAATCCAGCTTCATGACATAAGGGGTATTCCCATAAGTGCTCTTCTCCAGGAGCCATCCAAGTATGCACTTAAGTTCAGAATGGACACAATTTATCCCCTCATCATGCTTATCCCCATATCTATCATTCTTTATATGTGCATGTTTTTTACCTCCCAACATCATCGTTATATGTGCACATTATCACCTGCCAACATCATCATTATATGTGCACATTATCACCTCCCAACATCATAGTTATATGTGCACATTATCACCTCCCAGCATCATCATTATATGTGCACATTATCACCTCCCAACATCATCGTTATATGTGCACATTATCACCTCCCAACATCATAGTTATATGTGCACATTATCACCTCCCAGCATCATCGTTATATGTGCACATTATCACCTCCCAACATCATAGTTATATGTGCACATTATCCCCTCCCAACATCATTGTTATATGTGCACATTATCACCTCCCAACATCATAGTTATATGTGCACATTATCACCTCCCAACATCATCGTTATATGTGCACATTATCACCTCCCAACATCATAGTTATATGTGCACATTATCACCTCCCAGCATCATCGTTATATGTGCACATTATCACCTCCCAACATCATAGTTATATGTGCACATTATCACCTCCCAGCATCATCGTTATATGTGCACATTATCACCTCCCAACATCATAGTTATATGTGCACATTATCCCCTCCCAACATCATTGTTATATGTGCACATTATCACCTCCCAACATCATTGTTATATGTGCACATTATCACCTCCCAACATCATATTTTATGTGCACATTATCACCTCCCAACATCATCTTTATATGTGCATATTATCACCTGCCAACATCATTGTTATATGTGCACATTATCACCTGTCAACATCATTGTTAAATGTGCACATTATCACCTGCCAACATCATCATCTTCACACTGCAGTAAATCAATGAAAGCCCCTGTGAGGTCTGCCCTATCTCTCTTCAATACTGTGCCATCAAACACAGCATTTCCTGCCACTGATATTTACATGTAACAGCTGGATATCTGAACTCACAATGATACACCCAGACCTTACACATGGTGCATGGATATCTGAACTCACAATGATACACCCAGACCTTGCGCATGGATATCTGAACTCACAATGATACACCCAGACCTTACACATGGCGCATGGATATCTGAACTCACAATGATACACCCAGACCTTACACATGGCGCATGGATATCTGAACTCACAATGATACACCCAGACCTTACACATGGCGCATGGATATCTGAACTCACAATGATACACCCAGACCTTACACATGGTGCATGGATATCTGAACTCACAATGATACACCCAGACCTTGCGCATGGATATCTGAACTCACAATGATACACCCAGACCTTACACATGGCGCATGGATATCTGAACTCACAATGATACACCCAGACCTTACACATGGCGCATGGATATCTGAACTCACAATGATACACCCAGACTTTACACATGGCGCATGGATATCTGAACTCACAATGATACACCCAGACTTTACACATGGCGCATGGATATCTGAACTCACAATGATACACCCAGACTTTACACATGGCGCATGGATATCTGAACTCACAATGATACACCCAGACTTTACACATGGTGCATGGATATCTGAACTCACAATGATACACCCAGACCTTGCGCATGGATATCTGAACTCACAATGATACACCCAGACCTTACACATGGCGCATGGATATCTGAACTCACAATGATACACCCAGACCTTACACATGGCGCATGGATATCTGAACTCACAATGATACACCCAGACTTTACACATGGCGCATGGATATCTGAACTCACAATGATACACCCAGACTTTACACATGGCATATAATTTTCTCCCGTAAAGTGTATACTCATCATATATTTTAAGCTACATTTTACTTTTTCAGTAATTATTTTTAAGTACACATCTTCTGTTGTGTGCTCAATGTTTATCATTTGTCCAGGAATCTATACACCTCTGTAGCTCGTGTGTGTCCAGGAATCTACATACCTGTGTAGCGTGTGTGTGTGCGCAAGTGCGTGTATGTTTGTTTGTCTGTCCAGGAATCTACATTTACATTCGAAGAAATTCTTCAAGGACTACTTGAATACGCACAGCTGGATTTACCCAAGCTCTTGTGAAATCACATCTCTTGAGCTTCCAGCCTGGAAAAGTCAGAACAGAAAAGCTATTAAAAATTTTGAATAGGAAAAACCTTACAGATGATTCAATAGGAAAAACCTTACAGATGATTCAATAGGAAAAACCTTACAGATGATTCAATAGGAAAAACCTTACAGATGATTCAATAGGAAAAACCTTACAGATGATTCAATAGGAAAAACCTTACAGATGATTCAATAGGAAAAACCTTACAGATGATTCAATAGGAAAAACCTTACAGATGATTCAATAGGAAAAACCTTACAGATGATTCAATAGGAAAAACCTTACAGATGATTCAATAGGAAAAACCTTACAGATGATTCAATAGGAAAAACCTTACAGATGATTCAATAGGAAAAACCTTACAGATGATTCAATAGGAAAAACCTTACAGATGATTCAATAGGAAAAACCTTACAGATGATTCAATAGGAAAAACCTTACAGATGATTCAATAGGAAAAACCTTACAGATGATTCAATAGGAAAAACCTTACAGATGATTCAATAGGAAAAACCTTACAGATGATTCAATAGGAAAAACCTTACAGATGATTCAATAGGAAAAACCTTACAGATGATTCAATAGGAAAAACCTTACAGATGATTCAATAGGAAAAACCTTACAGATGATTCAATAGGAAAAACCTTACAGATGATTCAATAGGAAAAACCTTACAGATGATTCAATAGGAAAAACCTTACAGATGATTCAATAGGAAAAACCTTACAGATGATTCAATAGGAAAAACCTTACAGATGATTCAATAGGAAAAACCTTACAGATGATTCAATAGGAAAAACCTTACAGATGATTCAATAGGAAAAACCTTACAGATGATTCAATAGGAAAAACCTTACAGATGATTCAATAGGAAAAACCTTACAGATGATTCAATAGGAAAAACCTTACAGATGATTCAAAAGACACAATGAAAGTAGATATCAGAAAGGTTTCCCTCATCTCAAGACCCACTACATTCCTGCGGACAGATGTTTCATAGCCTGGATTGGAACTCATCAGCTATCATCTGAGGACTCACAAATGAAACATGTCCCTTTTGATGCCAGCACTCGTCATCGCTTGTGAAGGAGGAACATCATCACCATGTATTTGTTCAGGAAACTACATACCTATGTAACTTGTGTGACAACCTATTTGTGGTTGTTCCCTATATATCTCCCTGTTGTCCACTGAGAGAGTTCATATTCATCACATTCTTGTTGAAAGGAATGTTGATGACCTAGTTAAAGATGGTTGGTGTCACTCCGTTGTTGGGGGGTGTCACATAGATGTTGCTGGCCTAGTTAAAGATGGTTGGTATGTCACTCTGCAGTTGGTTGGTGTCACATGGATGTATGCGCTTGTGTCTTTTGTGTAACCTGATTTTTATGTTTAGTTTGGTTTGTTATCAGTTTTCCAATTCTAGGGTGGCATGGTACAAAGTGAGCCTGTGATGGCCAAGTACCAGGTTCAAATCTTGCCACAGTCAGTTGGGCATCCAGATTTTTAAGAAAGCTGTTGCATACTAAAATAAACACACAAAAAACCAAACATTGGTAGCATATCCTATTCAGGATGTAGCCATCAACCCAGTAGCTTTTGTAGTGATTTTCTAGGCAATATAAATATGTTTACAATAATTCTTACAGCTGATGGGAATTGAACCAGGTCTGTTCTAGCAGCACCGAATCGCTTTGCAACACAAGTAAACAGGTTTTCCGTACTTGACCCTGTAAACTTGTTTACTTGTGTTGCAAAGCGATTCGGTGCTGCTAGAACAGACCTGGTTCAATTCCCATCAGCTGTAAGAATTATTTTCATTTATCCTCATGCTTCCTACTTGAATTTACTTGTATAAATATGTTTAGTAGTTTGTCATTGCAAACTACTGAATGTATTTTAATACCTAGAAAATCACTACAGTTAAAAAAATGCTTGGTTGATGGCTAGATCTTGAAAATGATTATTGTTTTATGTCTAATTCTGTCACAATTGATACATCATTATTCATTCATTTATAGCCCACTCAAAATTGACAAGCATATTATTGATTTATCTCTACTTCAGTCCAAATTGACACGCTCATTATTGATTTATTTCAGACACGAGGCTCAATACCAATATTCTGGTCTCAAAAAGCTAATCTCAAACGTCTTCCAAACCCAGTTGTCATGGAAATTGATCATGTAAGATAGAGAGAGACTCATAGACTCATATGTAGAGCATCATTGTATATTTAAGTTGAAATATGTATGTTTATGTCTGAGTGCTGTGGTTGGCAAAATGTTTGATTATGTCTGCGTTCTATGGTTGCCAAAATTTATGATTATGTCTGCGTTCTATGGTTGCCAAAATTTATGATTATGTCTGTGTGCTGTGGTTGGCAAAATTTATGTTTATGTCTGAGTGCTGTGGTTGGCAAAATGTTTGATTATGTCTGTGTGCTGTGGTTGGCAAAATCAATTATCTTTACAAAGTTTTGATATGTATGAGGAAGCTGAAACATGGCATGCTGCTAGCATTAGGCAGATTCTGTGAAGGATTGTTGGGAATGTGTTACTAAAATCAAAGAATGGACATACATCAGGAAATGAACCCAAGATGATGCACATCCAAGAATGGACATACATTAGGCAATGCACAGACAATGGCTTTAAGGACCCCAGATGATGTACATCCATGAAGGACATACACCAGACAATGCACAGACAACGGCTATAAGGACCCCAGATGATGTACATCCATGAAGGACATACACCAGACAATGCACAGACAAAGGACTCTACATGACATACATCCAAGAACGGACATACATTAGGCAATGCACAAACAGCAATAAGAACTCCAGAAGATGTGTATCCAAGAATGGGCATATACCAATATACAGACAAAGAACCCCCAGAAAATGTATATCCAAGAATGGGCACTCACCAGACCATGCACAGATATTACAAGTGGTAGTGACAGATTGTTCCTAAATATTTGGTAATATTTCTATTCCTTATATCTTCAGCTGTCAGCATTCCAGAAGCATTTAGACCACCAGATTTTCACATACGGAGATCAAGTCATCGTTAACTTGGTAAATATAATCTGTTCATAAATTTCATACAATTTTCACATACGGAGATCAAGTCATTGTTAACTTGGTAAATATAATCTGTTCACAACTTTCATACAATTTTCACATACGGAGTTCAAGTCATTGTTAACTTGGTAAATATAATCTGAATCTGTTCACAACTTTCATACAATTTTCACATACGGAGATCAAGTCATTGTTAACTTGGTAAATATAATCTGAATCTGTTCACAACTTTCATACAATTTTCACATACGGAGATCAAGTCATTGTTAACTTGGTAAATATAATCTGTTCACAACTTTCATACAATTTTCACATACGGAGATCAAGTCATTGTTAACTTGGTAAATATAATCTGAATCTGTTCACAACTTTCATACAATTTTCACATACGGAGATCAAGTCATTGTTAACTTGGTAAATATAATCTGTTCACAACTTTCATACAATTTTCACATACGGAGATCAAGTCATTGTTAACTTGGTAAATATAATCTGAATCTGTTCACAACTTTCATACAATTTTCACATACGGAGATCAAGTCATTGTTAACTTGGTAAATATAATCTGTTCATAAATTTCATACAATTTTCACATACGGAGATCAAGTCATTGTTAACTTGGTAAATATAATCTGTTCACAACTTTCATACAATTTTCACATACGGAGTTCAAGTCATTGTTAACTTGGTAAATATAATCTGAATCTGTTCACAACTTTCATACAATTTTCACATACGGAGATCAAGTCATTGTTAACTTGGTAAATATAATCTGTTCATAAATTTCATACAATTTTCACATACGGAGATCAAGTCATTGTTAACTTGGTAAATATAATCTGTTCACAACTTTCATACAATTTTCACATACGGAGTTCAAGTCATTGTTAACTTGGTAAATATAATCTGAATCTGTTCACAACTTTCATACAATTTTCACATACGGAGATCAAGTCATTGTTAACTTGGTAAATATAATCTGTTCATAAATTTCATACAATTTTCACATACGGAGATCAAGTCATTGTTAACTTGGTAAATATAATCTGAATCTGTTTACAACTTTCATACAATTTTCACATACGGAGATCAAGTCATTGTTAACTTGGTAAATATAATCTGAATCTGTTCACAACTTTCATACAATTTTCACATACGGAGATCAAGTCATTGTTAACTTGGTAAATATAATCTGAATCTGTTCACAACTTTCATACAATTTTCACATACGGAGATCAAGTCATTGTTAACTTGGTAAATATAATCTGTTCATAAATTTCATACAATTTTCACATACGGAGATCAAGTCATTGTTAACTTGGTAAATATAATCTGAATCTGTTCACAACTTTCATACAATTTTCACATACGGAGATCAAGTCATTGTTAACTTGGTAAATATAATCTGTTCACAACTTTCATACAATTTTCACATACGGAGATCAAGTCATTGTTAACTTGGTAAATATAATCTGAATCTGTTCACAACTTTCATACAATTTTCACATACGGAGATCAAGTCATTGTTAACTTGGTAAATATAATCTGAATCTGTTCATAAATTTCATACAATTTTCACATACGGAGATCAAGTCATTGTTAACTTGGTAAATATAATCTGTTCACAACTTTCATACAATTTTCACATACGGAGATCAAGTCATTGTTAACTTGGTAAATATAATCTGAATCTGTTCACAACTTTCATACAATTTTCATATACGGAGATCAAGTCATTGTTAACTTGGTAAATATAATCTGAATCTGTTCATAAATTTCATACAATTTTCACATACGGAGATCAAGTCATTGTTAACTTGGTAAATATAATCTGAATCTGTTCACAACTTTCATACAATTTTCACATACGGAGATCAAGTCATTGTTAACTTGGTAAATATAATCTGTTCTTTCATACACTTTAGAAATTTTGTAGAGAATTTACTTGTAAATATTGTTGCATAGTAACTTTTGATAATGTGCAGTTATACAGTGGTATTTTATTACAGTACAGTTATGAAGTGACTCTCCAAAAAGTATAACTTAGAGAAAGTTTTCTCTCTTGGCTGTATAACTTAACAAATAATTTCTCTCTTGGCTGTATAACTTATGAAATATTTTCTCTCTTGGCTGTATAACTTATGAAATAATTTCTCTCTTGGCTGTATAACTTATGAAATATTTTCTCTCTTGGCTGTATAACTTATGAAATAATTTCTCTCTTGGCTGTATAACTTATGAAATAATTTCTCTCTTGGCTGTATAACTTATGAAATAATTTCTCTCTTGGCTGTATAACTTATGAAATAATTTCTCTCTTGGCTGTATAACTTATGAAATAATTTCTCTCTTGGCTGTATAACTTATGAAATAATTTCTCTCTTGGATGTATAACTTATGAAATAATTTCTCTCTTGGCTGTATAACTTAACAAATATTTTCTCTCTTGGCTGTATAACTTAACAAATATTTTCTCTCTTGGCTGTATAACTTAACAAATAATTTCTCTCTTGGCTGTATAACTTATGAACTAATTTCTCTCTTGGCTGTATAACTTAACAAATAATTTCTCTCTTGGCTGTATAACTTATGAAATAATTTCTCTCTTGGCTGTATAACTTAACAAATAATTTCTCTCTTGGCTGTATAACTTATGAACTAATTTCTCTCTTGGCTGTATAACTTAACAAATATTTTCTCTCTTGGCTGTATAACTTAACAAATAATTTCTCTCTTGGCTGTATAACTTAACAAATAATTTCTCTCTTGGCTGTATAACTTATGAAATAATTTCTCTCTTGGCTGTATAACTTATGAAATAATTTCTCTCTTGGCTGTATAACTTATGAAATAATTTCTCTCTTGGCTGTATAACTTAACAAATATTTTCTCTCTTGGCTGTATAACTTATGAAATAATTTCTCTCTTGGCTGTATAACTTAACAAATAATTTCTCTCTTGGCTGTATAACTTAACAAATATTTTCTCTCTTGGCTGTATAACTTAACAAATATTTTCTCTCTTGGCTGTATAACTTATGAAATAATTTCTCTCTTGGCTGTATAACTTAACAAATATTTTCTCTCTTAGCTGTATAACCTAGGAAATATTTTTTCTCTTACCTGTATAACCTAAGGAAGATTATTTTCTCTTGGCTGTATGATTTGGAGTGTTCTCTCTTGGCTGTATGATTTGGAGTGTTCTATCTTGGCTGTATGACTTGAAGTGTTTTCTCTTGGCTGTATGACTTGAAGTGTTTTCTCTTGGCTGTATGATTTGGAATGTTTTCTCTTGGCTGTGTGATTTGGAGTGTTTTCTCTTGGCTGTATGACTTGAAGTGTTTTCTCTTGGCTGTATGACTTGAAGTGTTTTCTCTTGGCTATATGACTTGAAGTGTTTTCTCTTGGCTGTATGATTTGGAATGTTCTCTCTTGGCTGTGTAGCTTTAGACAGATTTATGTCATCTTTCCTGACAGATTAACCATGATGGTCCTGAACAAGTTCTGGAGAAAAAATTAGCCCAGGTTGTGACAAATGCCCAGAACAGCCATGTCAGGTTTGTTACTGTTCAGTGCTAACACTAGACAATAGTGAATGGGAAAATCATACAAATTTAGCCTATACTCAGTTCAAGTCGTACGATCATTTTTAGCCATTATTACTCAGCTGATGTATAACTATGAATACAAGTTGTAAGTAAACTTGACATTTAATACGCCACTTATTTACAGCTATTAGTATAATTTATTAGTAAACTTGACATAAACAACAGAATAAGTTTATAATCTGTACTCAGTCCCAGTTATAATCTGTACTCAGTCCCAGTTATAGTCTGTACTCAGTCCCAGTTAATGTGGTAGCTGGCAACTTTTATGACAGTTAATGTGTTGTTTTTAAATACTTAAACTTTTATTACTTTATGACAATTGTTGATTACTATGACTAAATTTCTTTATAGTTTGTTTATTCGTCTGACTCTGTGGCTGCATGGTGCAAATCGTGTATGTGATTGCCAGAGTACCTGGTTCGAATCTTGCCGCAGGCAGTTGTACATCTAGAATGTTCAGAAAGCAATGACAAACTGCTGAATATATTTATATTACTTAGAAAGTTGCTACAGCCACACAAATTTCTGGGTTGATGGGGCTACATCCTGAATAAGAATATGCTACCAATTGGTTTTTGGTATTGTGCACAAAATGTAAGACAAATGTATGCCTGTATAACCTATACCTGATACTCTGTGCAAGTTATTAGGCAATTATTGGCTTGTATCCTGTACTTATTATAAGACAAATATATTCTTCCGGCAACAAATAAACAAGCTTTGTAGGTTATCAAGAACCACATTTGGCAATGGTGAAACGGTATAAATTTGTTTGGTGTGCACATGTTACGAGGCATGACTAACTTTCTAAACCCGTTTTGCAAGAAACAGTAGAAGCTGATAGAAGAAGTGGCAGACAAAGAAAATCCTGGATCAACATAATCAAGGAATTGTCTGGGCATGATTTTTCTATACTCGTCAGAATGGCAGAGGACAGACGTATTTGGGGGGGATTTTTGTGCTGATATCTCTAATGTGGTACCACCTACAACCCTGACATGTTATTGTTATTATTATTATTATTGTTATTGTTATGTTTAACATCTGTAATTTCAGATATGAACCATTTGACTTCCACAAGGAGTGCAGTAGGATGCGATGGGATAGGTTGAGCATTTTACTGGACAGACTTGAGCCAGATAGGAAACGGTTTGGGTAAGTGATTGGTGTCAAGAATTGTCTAGGCTAAAGTTGTGTTTGAGATGTTCACATTTTACTGGACAGACTTGAGCCAGATAGGAAACGGTTAGGGTAAGTGATTGGTGTCAAGAATGGGCTAAAGTTGTGTTTGAGATGGTCATAATATAATTTTTTTACTCTGGATATATTTGAGATAAAATATTATCTTTTTCTGGTTGTATGAAATCCGTTATAATATTATCTTAGGTATTAGGTATATTGATTATCATAGTCGCATACTGGACATGTCCATAGGTGCTCAGATCTCTGTTTTAGTAAATCTTTCAGTGTGTAACGGCTGATGGTTCTGGTTCTGTGTTGTTTCATGGTTTTTTAAAGAAATCATTGTTAGGTGTTCTTTATGGGCCACGCCTAACCTCACTTTCAATTTGCGCATTCTTGATATTGATTAATGCTCATTTATCTTAAAATCATCTGATCGTGCTGATTCAGAAGATCACTGAGTATGTCTGTTCGGTCCATAGACTGACCTTCTGTTATGGTGGTGAGGCTAGCTAATTGATTGGCCCGTTCATTTCTCTCTACACCCGCGTATCCGGGGATAAAGATAAACATGATGCTTCGTAGTGAGACCTGCATTTTAGCTCTCTCTGATGATTTCACCCATCCGCTACATGCATCACCTGTTTTGACTTTCTGAATCATATTCATTGAGTTACTTAGTATGCACGCATGGGAAAAGTCTTGCGATTCCAGCCAGTTTAGTACCTGTGTTCAACAATATTTCCATTTTTAGACTGCTTGTTTTTGCTGTAAAGGCCCACCTGGCTTCATGTCCTATTCTTCTTTGTGATCTGACAGTAAAGGTCCATGCACATCGTTGATGGCGGATGACGACCCACGTGTGTAAATCACAATATATGTGTCATTAGCATGTTGACAGATGAGTACCTTGATCTCAGCCTCCACGCTCACAAGACTATTTTCCCTGCACTCTTTATTGAGTGTAATAATGATCATGACTACCTCCTGACAACCATAGGAAAAGGTATCCATCCCGTGCCAGGAGTTATGCCTTCTTGGATGCAAATCTGTTTAATAGTATCCTTGGCAGTATCCATCCATGATTTGCTTCACTTGAGCCTGCTTCCATTCACATGAGGGAGCTTACTGGGTAGTTTTCTTAATTATTTTTATTATGGTTATTTTTTAGATCATAATAGGGGGTAAAAATATGCATGGGGCAAAACTACGCAGCTGGTTTTTTTTAATCTTTGGATTTTCCTTTGCAAACCATATGATTATATCAGGTGTTGACATTCGAGTCGGTCACACAATGAAATTTCATCTCTCAAGGACAGGTCATTTTTTTATACATGACGTAATTATTATTTTATTTTTTAAAGTTATTAATCCTGTTACCTTGTTAAGGTATTGTGTATTTTTATGACATTTTATTCAAGCTATGAACATTTGGGGCAAAATTACGCACTGTTAGTGAGGTAAATCTGCATGGCTGACTCAGTGCATAGATTTGCCCCACTTAGTGCCCCTCATGTTGCAAAATATTTAATAAAATATTTTACTGTCACGTTAAATTTTTGTGTGTGAATTACTAACGGAAGAATGAGAAAATGAAGCTGCTGACAGAAAATGAAGCTGCTGACAGAAAATGAAGCTGCTGACAGAAAATGAAGCTGCTGACAGAAAATGAAGCTGCTGACAGAAAATGAAGCTGCTGACAGAAAATGAAGCTGCTGACAGAAAATGAAGCCACCGCTACGATTATAGATGATATTATAGTATCAAGATGGATCTAATCATCTACTCTTTATATTAATGCTTTTTTTAATTTTTTCGTATTAAAGTTATATAAATATACATATGTGTAGTCTGTGTGTTTTATAATTTCTACACAATGTGACTGACTATGTGAAGACAAACTGTTGTGACTGACTATGTGAAGACAAACTGTTGTACAGTTATTTTGCTGCTTCTGTCAATTTTCCCTTGATTTGATAATTGTTTTTGCCTGCGTACTTTTGCCCCCAAATATGGGGCAAAGATGATGTTTTACAGATGTTAAGAAATTCTAATTTTACTATCTCCAAGTAATCGTATGTTTTATGGATGGATAAGCTATACACTGATATCAGTTTGGACTCTTATAGATAAGCATAGTTGTCGGAGATTGCAAAAATGTGAAAAATGTGTGATTTTTACCTCAGGCTACCCTATTATCTTTATTCTGGTTATGTTTGATGGTTATAATGTCATGATTTTTATTCTAGCTATGTGTGGGATCATAATATTATCTTTGTTATAAGTTATGTTTGCCCATGTGGCAACTGGTGCCTTGACTTTTAGCTCACGGTACAAAGAATAGGGCTACTGTCTTCTTTCAAGGAATGTCACTAGAGTTGGTTATGGAAAGTTAGTGGATAGAATGACAACCTGTCACCTGTTAAAAAAATCATCGTCACATCTTGTTTAAATTTCTTACTTTTGTCTTCTATCAAATAATCCCCATGGATGGTGACGAGATGGAGGCCAGCAGACATTACACGTTTGTCCTTATGTGGCAGACTCCCCTAGGTGACGGGGAATGATAGATGTGCCATCGCTGAGGATGGGTCAACAAATCTGAAGAAGAAAGATGAGTTACTCAGCTGAGAAATGTTGTGATGTGGTTCTTGCAGAACATGGTAATCCTGGGATACTGGTGCTCAAGAATGCCACCTTTTGGGGAGTAAACATTCATCCACAAACCATACTTATACATCCATGTCCTTGTGGTGTTTTATGTGAGTCTTTGTGTCAGTTACACAACTTAGGAGCATCTGTGCTTTTTGTCAGAGAGACTGTGGGTTGTCAAAGAGTTACCTGCTGACAGCTCATCATCATCATGTGTCAAGAACTACCTGCTGACAGCTCATCATCATCATGTGTCAAGAACTACCTGCTGACAGATCATCATCATGTGTCAAGAACTACCTGCTGACAGCTCATCATCATCATGTGTCAAGAACTACCTGCTGACAGCTCATCATCATCATGTGTCAAGAACTACCTGCTGACAGATCATCATCATGTGTCAAGAACTACCTGCTGACAGCTAAAGGAATGATCTCATTATCAGCACCTACATTTGCAATGATTATAATATTGGTAATGTTTGAGATGATATTTTGTGTCTGCATTCTCAGAGGCTGGTTTACCTGTAACATATGTGCATTTCACAGACAGGTGTTTTTTGCACCTGCATTCTTAGGGACAGGTGTTATTTGTATTCACAGGTACTTCTTACGCCACGGAGCAGGAGTGATGATGACACAGAGCGGAGTGTTCCGGACAAACTGTGTTGATTGCCTTGATAGAACAAATGTTGTACAGAGTTTGTTGGCTAGAGAGATTCTTTATGATCAGTTTCTGGTGAGATCATTTTCTTTGTTTAAAGGCTGTGATGGCTTAGTGGTAAGTGTACTAGCTTCCTATTTGGTGGCTCCAGGGTTCATTTATCAGCTGAATTGGAAATATAAAAAACAAAACATGAATGGCTTCTAGGGTAACAAATCCTAACAAAATGTGTATTGAATCTTGTAGGAAAGTAAAGGTGGTGCTCTCTATCTGCTAGTACAACATCCCTAGATATGTTCTTACTGGATGACAAGTGCGGACCTAACACAGTATTCCCTAACACAGTATTCCCTAACACAGTATTCCCTAACACAGTATTCCCTAACACAGTATACGCCTCCAATGTCATGGCAAATAAAAACTTCTCTCAATTTCTCTTTGCTCTTCTCTGGTAACTTCCGTCTCCTGTCTTTACTCTGTCTCTTGTCTTCACTCTGTATCCAGTCTTCACTGTCTCCACTCTGTATCCAGTCTTCACTGTCTTCTGTCTTCACACTGTCTCCACTTTGTTTCCAGTCTTCACTGTCTCCACTCTGTATCCAGTCTTCACTGTCTCCACTTTGTTTCCAGTCTTCACTGTCTCCACTTTGTTTCCAGTCTCCTGTCTTCACTGTCTCCACTTTGTTTCCTGTCTTCACTGTCTCCACTCTGTATCCAGTCTTCACTGTCTCCACTCTGTATCCAGTCTTCACTGTCTCCACTCTGTATCCATTCTTCACTGTCTCCACTTTGTTTCCAGTCTTCACTGTCTCCACTTTGTTTCTAGTCTTCACTTGTACACACATACTAATTCGTAGCTGGTGGTACTAGTATTCACTGATACCCAGTACAGGATGAAGTCTAACAGACAATACATACAGGGAGCCCACATAAGTTCACAGTCCATTTTTTGTTTGTTAAAAGAGCGGATATCAGAGCGCTTTCATAGTTGTTGTGACATAATCTCATACATTTTTTTTGTTGGATACCCATTTTTTTTGTTGGATACCCATTGTCATCTTGGTAGACTGGAGTAATTTATGCCAAGATTTGAACTCAGTGTATGTGTGTGTTAACTTGCACTCCTCAAACTACAGATTTACATATGCCACTTCTCTATAATTTTCATTGATTTGACTGGTATTGTATTAATGCCACAATCACTCGTGTGTTGCGAGGGCATCGAAATGGGAGCAAATAATAGCGACACTGTTACCTCCTATGCATGTTGTAAGAGGAGACTAAGGAGGTGTTGGAAGTGGATTTGGCAGTCTCATCCCTTAGACGGTCAAAGTGACCAGAAGCCATGCTCAAATCAGATTTCTCAGACTGAAGTGCACAGATATTGTTGCCAAGCTATAAACTGTGACACAATGTATTATGTTCATATGGAACATAATAACACCAGCCTGTAACATACATGAGAATATGACATGCATGGGATTCCATAACATACATGAGAATATGACATGCATGGGATTCCATAACATACATGAGAATATGACATGCATGGGATTCCATACCATACATGAGAATATGACATGGGATTCAGTAAAATGCATTAGTTGGAAAGTGCAGATGATGTAATAGATTCCCATGATGATTTTTGTTGTATTCTGTGAAGAATACAGAATAGTTGGTTTATTAATGTTCATGGATACATTTATTAATAATTTTTTTTAATGCAATCATGCATTTATCTTTCATTTGATCATTTGCTAGCATTAAAACTCAGTTCATGTTGAAGGGGTAACATTAGAATTTGTAGATACATTTATAATATCTAGCAGAAAAGGCATACAAAATAATAATGCAATCATATTAACCTTTAGCTGCTTGGGGTAAAAAGGTCAATATGTAACTGCAATGCAGGAACATTTTAAGGGTTTTTGAATATTTTTCCAACTAACCAATTTGCCCATTGCATTCTTGTATTCAGAAATTAGATGTATTATTACTGTATACTCTAATTCATGAATTTACAAGCATAATGCTTTTTTATATTGTGGAGGAGATGTAAAAACCTTTATATACATTTGTCTCGCAAAATGCAACATTATTTCAAACAAATAATCATAATAATCTGTTTTATTCTCCATGCACAGTTATTCCTATCGGTGATATTCTAGTCGGCATATTTATTTGTCTCATCACAAATATGTTGTGTAATAGTATCATGTGATACACGTTAAAATAATAGTATCATGTGATACACGTTCAAATAATAGTATCATGTGATACACATTCAAATAATAGTATCATGTGATACACATTCAAATAATAGTATCATGTGATACACGTTCAAATAATAGTATCATGTGATACACATTCAAAGATTCTGAAAATGTTTACATGATCAATGTTCTGAATTATCACACCAGTCGGCCAGAAAACAAAAATAAAATGTGGGCCTTATCTTGTCATATCTGACCATTAAATTGAAACACGTGCACTACAAATATCTCAATTATACTATATTCTCCTAGTCATTGTTGAATATATATTGCTGTATGTATTTTCATTGTTTGTTGATTGTGTTTTGATGTACTTTCATTGTTTTCCTAATGTATTTTCATAGTTTGTTTAATATATTTTCATTGTTTTTAGAATGTATTTTAATTGTTTGTTGAATGTATTTTCATTGTTTGTTGAATATATTTTCATTGTTTAATGTATTTTTAAAAATTGTTTGTTGAATGTATTTTCATTATTTGTTGAATTTATTTTCATTATTTGTTGAATGTATTTTCAGAGATTAGGTATTCTCAAACCAGAGCACAGGCTCAAAAATGAAACAGTCTTTGAACATGTGTTTAAGAATGGTAGGTACGATTTGTTGAAGAATTTGAGCTAGAGTGTAATCTTCTTGTCTGTTGTCTCCATCTGTAGCTAGTGTCACAGTCTGTAGCTACAGTACATTTGTAGCTAGTGTCACAGTCTGTAGCTACAGTACATTTGTAGCTAGTGTCACAGTCTGTAGCTACAGTACATTTGTAGCTAGTGTCACAGTCTGTAGCTACAGTACATTTGTAGCTAGTGTCACAGTCTAGCTGCAGTACATTTGTAGCTAGTGTCACAGGCCTGTAGCTGCAGTACATTTGTAGCTAGTGTCACAGTCTGTAGCTGCAGTACATTTGTAGCTAGTGTCACAGTCTGTAGCTGCAGTACATTTGTAGCTAGTGTCACAGTCTGTAGCTACAGTACATTTGTAGCTAGTGTCACTCGTTACAGCTAGGGTTTCCATCTGTAGCTACTGTTATTGCCTACATCTACTTCAGTCATCTACATCTACAGCTATTATCTCCATCTGTTTCTACTGACACTATCTGTAGCTGCTATCAACATACATATTGACATCATCATCATCTATAGCTGCTGCCACAATCTGTTATTACTGTCTCCATCTGTAACCATAGCAACATCATAACTACTAGTTTTGATTCACAGCTCTCGATTAATTTTGGTCTTAATTGAGACTTTCAATGTCTACTATAAAATGTTTGGATATCTTTATTTGTCTTGGGACCTTCATATGTCCATGTTTGTCTTGGGACCTTCAGATGTCCATGTTTGTCTTGGGACCTTCAGATGTCCATGTTTGTCTTTGGGCGTTCAGATGTCCATGTTTGTCTTGAGAACTTCAGATGTCCTTGTTTCTCCAGCATTTATTCTCAAACTCCTGCACATTAACAGGATGTGGTCTGGAGAACGAAATGCATTATGTCATAGTTTACAGCTCAGTTGCGATATCTGCACTTTTCGACCTGACATATCTTAAATCAACATGTCTTCTGAGTCACTTTTTGACTCTCCATAGAATGGGACAACCAATTCACCCCAATACCTCCTTAGTCACCTCTTACGACATGCTTTGCAGGTAACGGCACTGTTATGTGCACCCTGAACTAGATAGAAGCCCAGGCCCCCTAGTTGCTACATGGGTGACCCATGTTTGTCTTGAGGCCTTCATGTCATCACTAAGACCTTATTATCACTTTATTTTTCATGAGAAGTTTAGTTTGTATTATTTGTTCAAAGGCACACATCTTATAAACAGATCCCTTTTCTCCTCAGTCTGGGCAGATAATGCAGACGTGATATCCAAGGAGTATGCAGGTACAGGAGCCTTGAAGACAGACTTTACCAGGTGAGAACATCAGGTGGCGGTCACAACAAAACATTTCAAAATCATTTGTTAAATAATGGAACATTTTTAAAAAGTGTACGTACACGCATGAAACATTAAAAATATTAGAAACATCATCTGTCCCTACCTGCAGACTTGACTTGTCCCTACCTGCAGACTTGATATGTCCCTCTATCTGTAGACTTGACCTGTCCCATAACTGCAGTCGACCTGAAATAATGGCTCCGATAATGAATTGTTGATTGGTATTTGCGTGATGTGCGCAATCGCTTCGTTGTTGATGTTGGAGGGACAGTTTAGTACATTTTCAAAATGTTCAGCCAAGAACTTGAGAATTTCCTCTCTTACATTGATGCTTTTTATCTGCGCTTAAATGAGAGATCAAACGAAATGAGCGACATTGCCACATAAGGACAAAGTTGCAGTGTCTGCTGGCCTGCATCTCTTTGCCATTATGTGATAGAAGACACAAGTAAGAATTTGAGAAAATGTAAGACTATTTAATTGAAGACAAAAGTAAGAATTTGAGAAAAAGTAAGATTATTTAATTGAAGACAAAAGTAAGAATTTGAGAAAAAGTAAGATTATTTAATAGAAAACAAAAAGTAAGAATTTGAGAAAAAGTAAGATTATTTAATAGAAAACAAAAAGTAAGAATTTGAGAAAAAGTAAGATGATTTAATAAACAATAGTAAGAAATTGAGAAGAAATGTGACAATGATTTTTTCACAAGTGACAGGTTGCTATTCCCCAACTTTCTTTAGTTGCCTCCTACCACATACATGGAAATAAGGCAGTGGTCCCATTCTTTTCATCCTGAACAAGAAGTCATCGGTTTCCACATCGACAGTAGACAAATGTAGAGTAATATAATTAGATGACATAGATTAGTATAGTAAGACATATATAGATTAGTATAGTAAGACATATGTGGAATAGTGTTGTGTGTTGTGTTGTTCATCCATCACAAGTGATGATGACCATTTGTTACATCCACTTTTGAAAATTCAATTTTAGTTATGTCCTTGATTATGAGTTCGTAGATGGCTAATGAGACCTATTAGAGCTGTAAATGTCCTTGGACAGTTTGGACATGGAATAACGACTGTAGACAGATCTTGGTCTATCCGTGACTTTCTAGCTGCTCTCCGCTGTTGAGCTGCTGCATTTCTCTTCTTTTCACAAGATGATGCCCTTTTTTTATTTTAGAACGCCATGTAGATATATTTTGTGCAAGTTCTTCCCATGTATCGTGGTCTATTTCAAAGGCTTTCAGTGAGTCCTTTAACAAGTCCTTGTAGCGCTTCCTTTGGCCACCTTGACATATATAGATGGTAAGACATGATATGATGACATGTGGAATAGTATAGTAAGACATATGTGGAATAGTATAGTTAGACACACACACACACACATGCAGTTTACACTATAATTGTTGATTATTTGATATTATTCTGTCATTTCTGATCTCCAGAACAGGAAAACGAACAATGTATGGTACTCTACAAGATGGTGTCAACTCTGTGCTTCGGTATTTCAAAAACAACTTCAGAGATGGAAACCGACAGGTGACTCATGTGATGATCTTTTTTCTTTGATGTGTTTTTGACCAGTAGAAAGTTATTTGGATCAGGCCGAGAAACTGTTTACGGCTAAATTGTGTTTCCTCACCTGGTAGTTAGTCATGGAAAACTGGAAAAGGACACAGGTGTAACAACCTTTGGGTTATAGAGTGATGCATGGCCGAGAGGCTATAGCTTTTGACTCACCTGTGAGCTCCAGGGTTCGATCTCCGATAAGGACTGTGTTTTTTATGTCAGATTGTAAATTTAAAACTCACATGGAACATGACGCTGCAAACAGCAAGGGCATGCAGCATTTATCACACAAGCCACTAGAAACCTCCCTACAACTCCCTGATGGGAAAAATACAGTGTATACAGATGACAGATTATTTGTATCTGAAATAAATACTGTCCTGGTATGATGTCTGGTATGATGTCTGATATGATGTCTGGTATGATGTCTGGTATGATGTCTGGTATGATGTCTGGTATGATGTCTGATATGATGTCTGGTATGATGTCTGATATGATGTCTGGTATGATGTCTGATATGATGTCTGGTATGATGTCTGATATGATGTCTGGTATGATGTTTGGTATGATGTCTGGTATGATGTCTGGTATGAGGTCTGGTATGATGTCTGGTATGATGTCTGATATGATGTCTGGTATGATGTCTGATATGATGTCTGATATGATGTCTGGTATGATGTCTGTGTATGATGTCTGGTATGATGTCTGGTATGATGTCTGGTATGATGTCTGATATGATGTCTGGTATGATGTCTGATATGATGTCTGGTATGATGTCTGGTATGATGTCTGATATGATGTCTGATATGATGTTTGGTATGATGTCTGGTATGATGTCTGTGTATGATGTCTGGTATGATGTCTGGTATGATGTCTGATATGATGTCTGATATGATGTCTGGTATGATGTCTGGTATGATGTCTGTGTATGATGTCTGGTATGATGTCTGATATGATGTTTGGTATGATGTCTGGTATGATGTCTGATATGATGTCTGGTATGATGTCTGGTATGATGTCTGGTATGATGTCTGATATGATGTCTGGTATGATGTCTGGTATGATGAATGGTATGATGAATGGTATGATGTTTTCTGATGTATGTTGTATAAGAAGACTAACTCTACAGCTATTCTCTTCAGGATGCCATGGACTTGTTTCTTGGCAATTACATTGTGGAAGAGAATGAGGGTCTTACTGTAAAATCTCCACTTGAGTCAGAGAGAGACTGGAAATATTATGCTGTAAGATTCTTTTATATTTTCATATCTTGCGTTTATTGACTCCAATTAATTTAGATATAATTTGTTTTACATAATCTGTGATTCCTAGAAGCTCTTCTTAAACTTCATTAATTTATCTGTTATACTGACTGATTATAAATAGAATTTTTATGCCAGCACTTTACTATCAATGCCAGACATAGGCACTAACAGCAGCTCTGCAGAGAAAACGTACAACATGTGAAATGAAAAAAACAGCAAATGTGACCAAACTAGATAAAATAAGAAATTATGAAATCAAGAGAAGAATCGGTTTAAGACCATGCACTGAATACATTGAGAAACAACAAATAAAATGGTTTGTGCACCTTATGAGAATGAACCATAACCAGCTACTGACAAAAACATATAACATTTTAAGATCCGAATACAAGGCCAGAGGAGGATCTAGAACAAGATGGATAGATAATATCAAGACAACCCTAAACAAATATGGATTAAACACAGCCAAGATGACATATCTGGCCTTGGATAGAGAGCTAAAGCTCTTAGTTACCACAGCTAAGATGACATATCTGGCCTTGGATAGAGAGCTAAAGCTCTTAGTTACCACAGCTAAGATGACATATCTGACCTTGGATAGAGAGCTAAAGCTCCTAGTCACCACAGCTAAGCTTAACAGCTAGTGTGCATGATCTGACCATCATCTACCTGGGGATAGACAATAGACTGACCGACTGTCTTCTATAGCTCTTCTTAAGCTTCATTGATTTATCTGTTTTACTGACTGATTAAATGTATGTACAAGAGAACTGGCTAAAAAAGCATGTATCTTTCCAGAAAACCACAATGTTTTGACCATATAAAATGCCATAACAGCTTAGAGAAGACCATAATTGAGAGGATGGACGCAAGACATCAAAGACCACCTGAACATGACAGTATAGAAGCAGGAAGACTGACTTAAGATGGACAGAAGTTTCGAAAGGCTGTGATGACTGCTACATCCTGTTCAAGATATGCTACCTGATGATGATGAGGATGAGTGACTGATGGTCTTCTATAGCTCTTTTTAACTTTCTTGATTTATCTGTTTTACTGACTCATCAGAATGGAACCAATGCAAGCAGTTCTTCGTGCATACAACAGCAGAAGATTGGGCTACAAAACACGAGGAAGACCAAGAAATATATGGGTGGAGACAATCAGTGAAACCTCAAAGAGAATGGGCTGACCATGGCCAATGCGACCCAAATGGCCAAAGACAGTCAGCTCCAACTCCAACTGATATGTATTGATTTTGTCATTCCTGCAATATATTATAAAATGTATAAAATACTGAGTTATCTATCTTGTTTTATGTAGGTGCCCGTAATCCTGGTTGTTGCCATGTCAATGTTCATGATCAGCGTTCTCCTCCCAGACGGTAAGTTATATCTATATGTCTGCCTGTTACTAGTGGCAGGACTGTAGTATACTAGAGAGTGTGTGCTTTGAGGAGTTGTTAAGAAAGTATCCTAGCTGTCATTAGAGATCTTTAGTTAGTGTGTCATGTGATGTATTCCTTCCAGAACATTGTCTTCCCAATGAACTCTCGAAACCCCTCCCTGTCGTGGGCGATGCGGCTTGTATTTTCCAGCGATGTATTCATGTTATCTTTAATGTTGTCAGTCCATCGTCTTCTTGGTCTGCCCTTTCTTCTCTTTCGTGGTACTCTTCCCTCCATTATTTGTCTTTCTAAACAGTTGTGTCTGTTTATATGATCAAACAGGTGTAGTTTTCTTTTTGTTATTGAAAACGTTAGATTAATCCATTGGAAATTTCTAGGCACAATATTCCTGTAGGTTGCCATTACTTTCAGGAGGGAACAACCGTTAATCGAGCACTGTAAAGAGAACACATTCATTCTAGTCTGCCATTTTGGCAGTGTAGCCTAGTTAGTAATTTAGTTAATAATTAGTCAAATCATCATCACTGCAACTCAGGAAACATTCACATGTGCTCTAATATTCTATTGGGTACTTGTACGATGAAATGATGGCTGACAGTTCTCTCTAGGCACATATTATAATATGCTCATGTTTAGCGACATCACATTTCAGACCAGCTCTTTTGTATTCTGGGCAAGGAATCATCAGCTTCATTAATTTCATTGTTCTGCCCGGTTTCTCGTTAGGAGTTCAGTATTTTCTTCTATATTTACTAATAAACTCCTGTAGATTGCATTGCAGAGAACAGAATTTGTTGTGTCGTGGTTTATAAATTGGCTGCGAAATCTGCGCCTTTCAGCTGGACGCACCAATTTCAACATGGCTTCTGGGTCACTTTGACCCAAAGTGACCCACTATGGGATGGGACAGCCAACTTCTCCCCTATACTTCCTTAGTCATCTCGTATGACATGCATGGCACCTGAAGTCTTACTATACGTTAAATATGTTGGACTGGTGCATTAACCTGCTACTCGAGATTGTGGCAGGACTACCAGCCCATCAACTTTTCTGTTGTCGTTCCTTCCAACTTCGACCTCTCGACTGCCACAAACTACTGTTTATGAACACAATCAGTGCCATCTGTACAGTTTGGTTCAAATCCCGTCTACAAATTCCTGAATACTCCTATTTATAGTATTCAGTTAATGAACACAACCTTCTTGTGTTTATTGATTGTTTTCATGTGATTGTTTTTATTAAATACTTTCTCAGAGCAATGGAACAATACAGACCATATGTGTTATGTTCTTTTTTACTGCATTTTGTGCATGTAAGTTTAGATTACTCATGACCTAACAAAAATGAGGTCCATAAGTTCAGAACTAACTTGGATTGAGCACAACATCAAATTTTAGCATCTCAGTCCTTTTTTGAGTATGTGCAAGATACATGGTCCATATGTTCAATTGTACAGTATTAGAAATGAATTGTATGTGTTGTAGATTTGAAAGTGTATCCTTAATGGATATGATTCAATCTCCATATTTCTGCATAGGTTTTTATGTCTCCCACTCAGACTCCAACAAACAAGAGAAAAAACACAAATAAATCCAGATATTATGATTTGATGTTTTAGTGTTTATAGACAGCACTTTGGGAATTAAGATTTTTTTCTGTCACTGACATTCAAATTATTCAAGAAACACCAGGTTTATTAATATAAATGAATGTATTTAATAATAAATTTAAAAGAAACAGTGTACAATTTGTAGCAGAAATGACACAGACAATAATGATGTACACATATTATGAGTACTCACATGAGGCAAGATTTATTCAACGTAAACTCAAGTAGACACTTTTTCAAAGTTGGGTGTTATTTTAGAAACATGTACCAAAAATGTCAATACATTTGGTGACGTGGAATCAACAAATGTGACATGGAATTTTGGAATGTGGAATCTACTGTAGTATCATACACAAGTGCATGAGAAAATTCAGAAATTAAATTAACGGAAGAATGAATTAGTAATATACAGAAATATTCAGATAATCTGGGTAGGAAGAATGAATTAGTAATATACAGAAATATTCAGATAATCTGGGTAGGAAGAATGAATTAGTAATATACAGAAATATTCAGATAATCTGGGTAGGAAGAATGAATTAGTAATATACAGAAATATTCAGATAATCTGGGTAGGAAGAATGAATTAGTAATATACAGAAATATTCAGATAATCAATCTGGGTATAAGATACATTACTGTTACACAGGACTACAATCTAACATTTTATATCATCTGTGGTGATCAGATGTTTTTGGGTAATTTTGTGATGTCACTGACTGCTTGCTAAGTCCTAGATATAAAATGGCTAACATAATTTGGTATCTAGGACCGTTAGATATACAGTAAGTCTGTTACAGTCACATATTAACCCTCATAGTACCTAACCCCAGCATAATTAACTTTAACCCTAGTTTCTTTCCGAGTCTTTTCCCACCCATACGATCCTCCTAAATAAATATCTCACCTACATCCACTGGTAGGTAATTATAGCCAAGGGAAATAATTGCTGTAAAACAAAGAACAAAGATTTATACCATGTCATTTATTTCGTTTGACTTTTCACAACAAAAATGTACTCCTGTCTAATGGTATTGAACCTGGTAAAATTTGATATCATTTGTGATTCTGTCTGTTTATTGAATGTATGCTTTTTTTCTGTAGTTATTTGTTTGATAGAAACTTTTCACGCAAAAATCTTTTGTGTTTTTAGTTGTGCTATATAAATCTACCTATCTTTTGGTTATTGAAATTAGCCATTGTAGTCATTGATTGAGGCACAGTAAATTACACCTGATTTCTCTTGTAGCTATCCTTTATGGAGATTACACTGATTTAATGATTTAAAATGTGAACTATTATCATGTCAGTAATAACATAATCATAATAATCGCGTCAATATCAGGATAGGTTTAAACATCAAAATAATCATGTCAGCATCAAGATAGGTAGGTTTAAACATCAAAATAGCTATGCTAACTATTGAGCAAGATAGATAAATATTAACATCAAAATAAAGTAAACATCAAGATAGATAAATATTAACATAAAAATAAAGTAAACATCAAGATAGATAAATATTAACATCAAAATAAAGTAAACATCAAGATAGTTAAGTTTCATCGGTGGGAATTATTAGTGTTGATTAAGTTTATCATCCATGGAAAACATTAGTGTTGATTAAGTTCATCATGCGTAGGAAACATTAGTTTTAATTAAGCTTATTATCCGTGGGAAACATTAGTTTTGATTAAGTTTATCATCTGTGGAAAATATTCATTTTAATTTATGTAAATGTGTGCTTTTATGATTCCCAGATGTGAATAATAATGTAGAACATTTATTTCTCTGCAAACTGTATATGTGCATAAGTAAAATCTAGGAACAGGATGTATATTACACAATATTAGCATAGAAATCACAGGCTTGTCTTAACACAACACAAACATAATATCATAGAACTTAACACAACACAAACATAATATCATAGAACTTAACACAACACAAACATAATATCATAGGACTTACTTAACACAACACAAACATAATATCATAGGACTTACTTAACACAACACAAACATAATATCATAGGACTTACTTAACACAACACAAACATAATATCAAAGGACTTACTTAACACAACACAAACATAATATCAAAGGACTTACTTAACACAACACAAACATAATATCATAGGACTTACTTAACACAACACAAACATAATATCAAAGAACTTACTTAACACAACACAAACATAATATCATAGGACTTACTTAACACAACACAAACATAATATCATAGGACTTACTTAACACAACACAAACATAATATCATAGGACTTACTTAACACAACACAAACATAATATCATAGGACTTACTTAACACAACACAAACATAATATCAAAGAACTTACTTAACACAACACAAACATAATATCAAAGAACTTACTTAACACAACACAAACATAATTGAGCTTTCTTATGCTCCAAAAGCTGATAATTCACATTGTACTGGTGATACGATTGGTTGTCTTAACGGGTGCCTCACAATTCAACAATAGTTGCAAAATTATATCCTAAACAGGATAAGATCCAATTATTTTATGTGAGAGGGCTTCAAATGAAAACCTTAATTTTTTTTTAGTGTGTGTGTGTGCGCACATGTGCAAATATATTCTAGAAAAAATATGATTTATACGTTTACAAGACAATATGTTTACTCATTCATCCTACTCATTGAAGATAGAAATCCCTGGATGACTCTGTGTGTTGATGCATCCAATGTAGTTCCTCCCTATGACCCTGATGGGTTTATAGATAGATAAATTGCATTGTTCGTCTGCACTACAATGGTATATGCAAGGCATTCATGACATCCTTAACAACAATATTGACAGGTTGCGAGGAGGTGCCATGGTTATTCTCATAGCTATCACACTTTGAAGGTTTTCATTTGAAGCACTCTCATAAATATAAATCACAAATTATGTTGATCTGGCTATTCCTAACCTGATAAATCAGAAATCTATACATCTCCTGTCTGCATGGCATGATTGCAAAGATGGACACTAATGATTATGTCCCTATAATTGCCAGCTTTGAAATTTTATATCGGAAAAATTATCCGAATATCGTCTTTGACTAGCGTGTAATAATATTTCACCTTTGTCTTGAGGGTTATTTTAAGAAGATTGAATCTCAAGATTTGTATAATCTTAAATACTCTTGGAGAGTTGATCAAAGTATTTGTTATCATGTCACTATGCAGGTGGGAGGCGTGTCAAACGAGTGAGTACCGATCTCTAGAATGCTCATTCGTATCACTGTTTCTTGGCGTTCTTATTTTTTGCATTACTAACTGTTTTTTTTTGTTGGATCCTGCAAAATATTTGGATCTGTGTGAATAGTTTTATTTTATCCTCAAATTTTCATCATGCTTTTAAAGCAATTTTTTGCTAACTAGGGCATAAATAATTTGTAGTGTGAACAGTGTATATCAAATGTAACAAGAAATCGGTTTGCTTTTTTTTCCATCTTGTATTTTGTTAAATGTTGGATTAGGTTGAATACTCTATTTATCTTGGGGGGGGGGTTGAACCTCTCAAATTGGTTCCACACTGATATCTATGGCCTGGAGTCTTGCATTACCGTTACATAGTTTACCATGGTTACTGCTCAGTAAATGCAAAAACTCCACAATGTAGACATGTAGGTTCTGTTATCAATAGTCCATCAAGAATGTAGACTTGTAGTTTCTGTTATGTTATCAATAGTTCATCAACAATGTATACTTGTAGTTTCTGTTAACTTGATTTTCTGTCTTGTTTACTATTTATCTTGTGTTATTGATGTTATATTTTATATTTATATATCAATTTCTTGAAATATAACATCACTGTTTCACCTGAAGTCTTTCCCAGTATTTGACAACAATTCATTTACATTTGAAAAATTCATTTGAGAAATTGGCATCCATGCTGATTGGTTGTAGCTCCTCGTTAGATACTTCTAAGACCATATTCCTTCCTCATATTTATATTGACTGAATACCAATTGAGGTACTATGATCGAAGTCCAAACCTTGTTTTCATTCTTGTTTCCCATTAGTGCCTACCTATGTATTTTGTGGTTAATTAATCTAAATATGTTATCAATAAATAATCAATAATTAACTGAAATATTCATTTGTTAGGGTTAGGGGTTATGGTTAGTTATGTTTTACTAATTAATCCTAACAGTAAATATAATTATATTTTAATTAATAAACGATAAACATAAACTGATAAACATAGGCAAGGGAAATAATCACACAGGCGGGCACTAATTGGCCCAGCGGTGGTTGGACTGTGATCATAGTACCCCAATGTATAACTACAAAACCTGATCAATAAAGTGTTTATATTGACTAAATACCTAATGATAACTACCAAGCTTGATGGATAAAGTGTGTATATACTCACATATTTTTTCTGAATTTTCTTTAATATCAAAAGGGTTGGCTGAAAAGTAATGCACAGTCAAATGTGACATAAACATAAACAATGCATGCAGTGATGTTGCTGTAATTTTGTTAACAACATTTTGCTACTGAAAATGTACAATCTTCTGATGAATCTCATTTAACTTGTTTTATTTCGTAGCCAATGCCATAAAGTGTAACGTAGTTTGTCTGCGATGTCATTATGTCTAAAAAGGCATGTATTGATTGAATATTTAACCGCTAAAAATGGTGAACCCTAGTAATGTGATAACAATTAAGATTTAGATATTGCCATGTGACTTATCATCATCATCAGGTGCCATGGCAGCTGGCGTAGGCAATCATGGCTCTCCACAGCTCTCTATCTCCAGTATTATGTATCAGGATCGTTGTTGTTCCCTGCCGTGCCAGGTTGTTAAACTAATGTTTTTTTATGTTGTCACCCTCTGTTTCTGTTGCCTTCAATCTTTCCTGTTGTGACTATGTGCTACAAACCTTCTTGTACCATAACGTGGCCAAAAAATGAAGATTATCTTTTTCTTATATTATTGTTTAAGCTCCATCTCACATTTGACTCTTTCAAAACCTTCACATTAGTTTTTCTGGCAGTCCATGGTATTCTCAGCATTCTTCTATAGAACCACATCTCTGTTGCCTCTAATTTCCCACTTTCCAGTTTGTTTATTGTCTAAGACTCACATCCATATGTTAATATAGGGGTTATATAGCACTGCAGAACTCCCTTTCTCACCTCTAATGACATGGTCATATTACACAATATGTTTTTAATTTTTCTGAATGTTGTTTTTGATTTCCTGATTTTCCTTCTTATTTCTGTTGAACATCTTCCTGTGAAATGGGACTTATACAAATACTAATAAGGCCAAATAATAAATGTAAAATAATTGTCCAGGTAAATGGAATATACAAATGAACAAAGATGTTTTCAATATTATAACCTATAGGGTCATTGTCAAGAAACATATTCAATATTATAACCTATAAGGTCATTGTCAAGAAACATATTCAATATTATAACCTATAAGGTCATTGTCAAGAAACATATTCAAAACCATCAAAAATATTGCATTATATATGTCAGTGTGTTATGAGAGCCCAAAAGGGGACCGAAGAATAGCAACACTGCTTATTGTCCAAGCATGTTGTAAGAAGTGACGTGACTAAAGAGGTTATGGGGTGGCATTTTGTATCTTGATACATGAGAGAACATCATTCTGCTCACTGACTCATGATAAAACATAATTCTGTTCTCTGACTCATATGAAATCATGAAACTATTTAGTGACTCATCTACTAAAGACTACACCAGCACTGTTCGATGTTGTCCACTAAATCAGCGGCCTGTTTAATATAACCCTCTGAACCAGCAGTCTGTTCATTATTGCAAATTAAAATACTAGTCTGCTGCTCTGTGACATTACTTGGCTTATGCGTGGTGTAATGTTTTGTAACTAGATCAATACATGCAATTTTCTTAAAATTGATCATTTCCTTACTTTGAAATGTTGTTTGTTTATACCTGGTAGCTTACTCATAGCTTTCAGCCATATTTGTTTGCTTAAAGTAAAACTATTAACTTTACTGATAATAGCATTAGTCATTCAAGAATAATTAAATTAGACCCACTTTATAATGTCTTATGTCCTAATATAACCAATGTGGATTCAATCTGTGGTTGAAAGTATATGCCTGGATAAAACAAAATGGCTTGAGTTATCCACTATTCAAGAATTAATTACAGGTTTAGACTTACCGGTACGTAAAACACAGGTTTATATTTCATTTCAATGGGACACGACAGACTATATCTAAAACTAGTAGGTAATGATGGGCAATGATGAGCACACAAGAAATCATAAAAATTACAATACACAAATCACATTCAACGTTTCAACCAAAAGGTCTTTATCAAGACACAAACAAAACATCAAAAGACGACAAAAGGAAAAATTATCATAACATCCAACAGAAATACAGAATGCATGGTAACAGACGAATGGAAATGAAGCTAAACTAATAACTAAAACTTTAATGTACTTGCAAGACAAAAAGTTGCAGTAATAAATTTCAATATGACAATCAATACAAGGTAACTGCATGAAACGTAACAACAAACGTTACAGGTTTAGTTATTGAAGAATTAATTGCAGGTTTAGATATTGAAGTAAAAGATTTGAAGAATGTAATTTCTAGAAATTATTTGAACAGAACTGAAAGTGAAAAGAGTGATCTTGAATTGGAGCAGGAATATGAGGAGCATGAGAAATATGAGGAACATGAGAAATATGAGGAACATGAGAAACATAAGAAATATGAGAAATACGAGGAACATGAGATATAGAGAAATATGAGGAACATGAGAAATATGAGGAACATGAGAAATAGAGAAATATGAGGAACATGAGAAATAGAGAAATATGAGGAACATGAGAAATAGAGAAATATGAGGAACATGAGAAATATGAGGAACACGGAATTCCCATAGTAACAATAAGTGACAATCAGAAATTAAAACACCAGAAGATTAACTAACATAACTCCCAGTTTTAGATTACATCAGAAGATAGGTTTTCACATGCCTTCAGACTACTACCAGATAGCACTCCCCCCAAAAAAAGGATTGCTACTCAGACATAGCAAATACAAAGTCAGAGGCAGTCCTTGTAGAGGTAGATTACAGGAATAAAAGAAACGTTTTCTTTTGGTTGAAACATTGAATATGATTTCTACATTGTAATTTGTATGTTATCTTGTGTGCACATCATTTCCCACTAGTTGTAGATATAGTCTGTCGTGTCTGATTGAACCAATTATATTAACCTGTGTAATATGTAAGTACGGGTTTCAGTCTAGCAGAGCGCAGCACCAAAGCAAGAGGCAGAGGATGTTGGAGGTGCGTTGCAGCCAACGTTTGTTGTGAAGACAGCACTTGATGTTGATGAGCAAATATGGATTCTGTACAACCAAGATGACACATGCAACCTTGGATTAAAAGTTAAAGCTGCTGCTGATATGATTAACAGCAAGTACAGACAGAACCATCATCCACCTAGGAAAAGACAATAATCAAGAGTGATTTGCCCATATGGATACCTAGTTGTCCAAAATACCGTTTGCTCTGTGCATACAGGAGCAATTTTAGTGGGAACATTAGCTTTCATATATCAGAGTTTACCAGTAATTTATGGGAACATTAGCTTTCATATATCAGAGTTTACCAGTAATTTATGGGAACATTAGCTTTCATATATCAGAGTTTACCAGTAATTTATGGGAACATTAGCTTTCATATATCAGAGTTTACCAGTAATTTATGGGAACATTAGCTTTCATATATCAGAGTTTACCAGTAATTTATGGGAACATTAGCTTTCATATATCAGAGTTTACCAGTAATTAAAAATATTCAGTTAAATCTCAATATAACAACTTGGTCCAGACCAATGGAATACCTGTATGTAATAACAGAAGTTTGCTATATACAGTATAATAACCAATACAGGTGATTATACTGAAATACCTGTATGTAATAACAGAAGTTTGCTATATACAGTATAATAACCAATACAGGTGATTATACTGAAATACCTGTATGTAATAACAGAAGTTTGCTATATACAGTATAATAACCAATACAGGTGATTATACTGAAATACCTGTATTTAATAACAGAAGTTTGCTATATACAGTATACACAATAAATAATAGATATAATTGGGGGTTTTGAAAAGTGTAAAAGAAATTGGTTATAAGACGATGCACTATAGATGGATTCAAATGCATTGTTATAAAAGGATGTGGTATAGAGAAATTCTACTGTATCAGCTGTGCAGGTTGCTAATGTCCATTATTGGTATTTTGTTCTATATTAATAAATGATCTATTAACGTATTCCACAGAGCATCTGAGCGAACAGATGATGTACGTACTGTTCTGGGGTGTGGCCACAATTATGTCTCTGGCTGCCATCTTTATGTTTGGAACAATCTTTGTTGACCAGCCCCGACTTGACAGCAATAAAGTCAAGACAGAATAGCTATATGGCAGTGAAATATTTATTGTTTGACAACTTAGATCATTGTTTATCAGTTTTTGTTCACAATATTTCACTTATTTCAATATTTTCTGCTTCAATATATTTAGATTATTTATCTCTCAGATATTAGAAAATGATATGAATAGTTTTGTGGATAGATGACATCAAGAATTGATTTGTGGATAGATGACATCAAGAATTGTTTGTGGATAGATGACATTTATCTTTGGGATATTTGAATGGTACAAATAATTTTGTGGATAGATGACATAAAGAATTTTTTGTGGATAGATGACATTTATCTTTGGGAAATTTGAATGATACAAATAGTTTTGTGGATAGATGACATAAAGAATTTTTTGTGGATAGATGACATCAAGAATTGTTTGTGGATAGATGACATTTATCTTTGGGAAATTTGAATGATACAAATAGTTTTGTGGATAGATGACATAAAGAATTGATTAAGGATAGATGGCATTTATCTGTGGGATATTTGAATGATAGAAATAGTTTTGAGGATAAATGACATCCAGAAAATATGTGAAAGAAGTTCTGAAATATATGCTTGGAAAGATTTTATAATGATGTGCAACATGAGAAAATAGATAAATTTGGTATCTATGTCCTAATGGTGTTATACATGGTCTGCCTCCTTGAGATGGCTCTACTCTGGATGAAGGTGGCACAGTATACTAGAATATGGACGGTGTTTGCTCCTGCAATAATTCATGTAAACTTTGACTGTGGGGCTGGGAGATGTGAGTTATACATGACATCCACTTTTTGAAATTGAGCTCACAAGCACATCACTACATCAACTCCATGAGAAGAATAGGGTTTGCAGCTGAGCGAGACAGATTTAGTATGAGATTACTGGAAGAAGAATAATCTCAACATAAATATTGATATGCTGATAATATCGGTCAGCAACAATGTGTTTGAATATGCCATCTCTTTTATATTTGTGGATGACATCGGTCAGCAACAATGTGTTTGAATATGCCATCTCTTTTATATTGCTATATATTGTCTATTTCCTTGTGTATATTTTATTGGAATGGGTTGTTCATACAATGTTAATGCTGTGGAATCTCTCTATAGCACGTTCTTTCGTAGGGGGATCCCCCGTCTGAAGTACAGTTGTCACTTTTCCATGTCATTGTGACCTATTGGGAAATACTGTGGTAGGCTTTCATTTTTCAGTGACCAGTGGCATACCTGGGGATGATGTGGTCAGTATCAAGCCCACTGCCTTCACTTTCCTAGAATATATGGTACCCATTTCCTTAGTCAGAGTCAAACTAGTAGCCCGTTAATGATCTGTTAAAAATATTTACAGTTTGTTGAAAGTTGTACCTTAGATAACTGGAACACAGAAATCCAGTTGCTGACTAACACAACTGTGTTACTGCTGTGCCCCCCCCCCCTTATACCTGGAACAGGAAGCCAGTTGACTAACAACTGAACTACTGCTGCCCTCCTCTATAGCACATCCTTATATCACAAATGTCCTAATTTTTGTACAGCACTTTCTAAAATCACTGAGTTATATTTCATGTTTATTGTTTGTACTGTACATACTGAGTTTCTGTTATTACATAAATATTTCCTCGGCCTGGGCTGGGTAATTATAAAGAGATTTCTTCTTCATCGTTCATTCTCAAACTCCCTCTGGATCACTCTTGTAGCAGGACAATGATCCTACTACTTGATCCTGCAGGATGTAGTCCATAAAATGGAAATGCGCAGTATCACCATTTTATTTGCATCAATGGCCAAACACATCTGCCTTTGGCAGCATATTGGGATTTGACTATTCTAATCACAAGCTTTATATAATTGCTTGAAAGTGTCTTGCTCGGCCCAGAGAGGCAAGCAAAGAATAGAGGCACTGTTACCTGCAATAGATGTCATAAGAGGAGACTAAGGTGATTTTGGGGTGGATTTGGCTGCCCCATCCTGTAGAGGGTCAAAGTTACCCAGAAGTCATGCTGAAGTTGCATGTGTACATATCGCAGCTGAGCTGTAAATGATGGCACAATGCATTCTGTTCTCGGCAACATCCTGCTAATAAACAGGAATTTGAGAACAAACACAGAAGAATATCTTTGTTTATTGTGTCTAAGTCATGGTCTGGGACATGCCATGTGTGTTGTAGGAAGCGATTAAGGAGGTTTTAGGGGTGGAGTTAGTCGTCCCATGCCATTGAAGGTCAAAGTGACCAACACTTCATGATGCAGTTGGATGTGTCAGACCAAATGGCACAGATATCACACCCAGACTTTAAACCGTGGCACAACTCTTCTGTTCTTAAGACTCATCATCATCAGGTGCCATACCGACTGGCGTATGCGATTATGGCTCTTCACCGCTCTGTCTCCAGTATTATGTACCAGGATCGTTGTTGCTTCCCTGCCCTGCCAGGTTGTCAAACTGTCTAATATTTTCTCATATTGTCGCCCTCTGTCTCTGTTACCTTCAATCTTGCCTGTTGTAACTGTTCTCCAAACCTCCTTGTTTCATTAAGTGGCCAAAAAGTCAAGATTGTCTTTTTAAGAAAAAAATTCCAAAAATTGATTTTTGAATTAGCCATCCCCAAGTTTTGTATCCCAAAGTTGATTTGTGAATTAGGTGAAACCAAATTATCTGAAATACTGTCAAACCAATTCACTCTAATACATACTCAATTTAGTGCTTGTAGTGGTAGTTTGTTTTCATTCATTCTAAGCACATCCACTATTTTCTAATTATTGTTGTAGAAACATATTGTTGTTTGTCAAAGTTGTAGTGGTTTTTTAAAATGTAGCAGAACTGGAAAATATGTACAGAAAAAAGAAGTAATGGTAGGTGTCTGGCTATGTCAATAGGATGCAAGACAGTGTCGAGAACATTAGGCATGTTTCACCATGATCAGCTTTGAGGTTGATGATTAGTCTGTAAGTACAGGAACCAGTTCTCTGGTACGGCTGGTCTACTAGTGATATGGACAACCACTATTCAGTGCATACATTGGTGACAACATATTTCCATTCTCTGGACTACGTAATGCTGGAAATCTACTAGAACCATTGTTTTGCATTAAGATAGATCCGGTGTGAGTTTGAGAATGAGTAAAACGAAAAACAGAGGTTACCACGTGTAATAATACATGTAGTACTTCAACTGACTGATTCTCAACCTTATTTTGCTTCCTTTTGGGACAATTTTTCTTCCGTGTCCTCCGGGCCTAGTCAACTTTCTTCAAAGTTTACTATTAAATCTTCCAGACCCTGTCAATTTTCTTCAAGGCTTACTATTAACTATCTTATTAAGTGTTGTTATGCAATGGATTCTTGTACATTCAAACACACCTGGCAATGACAAGGCAGATAGACTTGCAAAGAAAGGAGCACACAACATGAACAAACATATGTATAGTTAAAAGAATGTTGAAATCTATGACAAAAGAGACTTGGCTGAACAGATGAGCAATCGGAAACACTTGGAGAGAAATATATAAATACATGACCAGCCCAAAGACTTGAACTTTGTCCTGGGAAGGAAAGACCCGGGTATGATCTTCCAATTTTGCACAAAACGTGCACAGCTTAACAACCACCTGAACAGAATACAACCATAACATGTACACAATCACTTGAACAGAATACAACCATAACACACTCCAGGGTGCAGGCTGTGCATTGATTCTTTACACAACTGTTGACCATCACCTTTTTGAATGCCCAGCATATGTAAGAAAAATTGTCTCCCTCCGAGGCCAGATAAATAGAGCATCTTATATGAAACAAAACAACAGATTACAAACACATCATTGGGTCAAAGGGCATGAGCTACGGCCCGCTGGATCATCATATATGTGATATGTTCTTTACAGAACATTATCCTCACAGCCACTCTGTAAGTTTCTTGGTTCTGTGCGAGCTGCCCTGTCTATTCTGTCATGTTCAGAAAGTCTGTGATTTCTAAGAATATATTTGTCTTGTGTTCTATATAGCTAATTCTTAACAAATGTCTGTCGCACTTGTTCTCAAAAGTCTCAATCCTTCTTTCTTTGTCTGCATTGAGTGTCCAGCTTTCACATCTGTATAAAAGTAAACTTAGCTCTAGCAGATCTGAATAAATGTATCTATACTGTAATACTGATCTTATTTTTCCAAAATATATTTAACCTTGCCATCGCCATCTCAAGTTTTAGCTTATTCTCATTCCCTGAGTTACCATCACATATTTGAGACTCGAGACATTTAAAGTCTTAACTTATTCTCATTCCCTGAGTTACCATCACATATTTGAGACTCGAGACATTTAAAGTCTTAACTTATTCTCATTCCCTGAGTTACCATCACATATTTGAGACTCGAGACATTTAAAGTCTTAACTTATTCTCATTCCCTGAGTTACCATCACATATTTGAGACTCGAGACATTTAAAGGTGTTCACTTCTTCAAATTTGTGCCCATTTAACAGAATATTTTCTATATATATAATGACCAAAAAGTCATAGAAGATCCAACAATCAGGTATGGGTAGTAGTAACAATATGTCTATCATTTTCATCCTTTATTGATTATCAGTAAATACTAAATCAAGTATAAAAGTTGCTATAAAATCCTAACTATCAATGTTAAAAATATATAACTAACAATAAAACAAATAACAAGGACAATTTCTCACGTTACAGTCCAACAAGGACCTTTCTCAAGGAACACAATTTATTTTAAAAAACCATAAAAATATAGAAAATAGAATGATTTGGACATGTTTTTCTCACCAAAAACATGATAACATAGACTTGGCAATGTTGTGTTTTTTTGGTGAGAAAAACATGCTCTCGTCATCCTAGTTTTCAATATTTTTATGTTTTTGCAATTTTTAAAAAATAATGTGCTTCTTGAGAAAGGTCCCTGTTGGACATTAGCGTGGAAAATTGTCCTTGTTCTTTGTTGTATTTTTTGTTATATATTTTTAACACTGATACTTAGGATTTTATAGTAACTTATTTACGGTATTTAGTATTGACCAATGTTTCGTATGATTACTTTAGCACTCTCCATTTTGTCAGACATCCTCTGATATTTTGGTTAATTATATTTAATCATTGCTATTATCATTGTTTTTATCATTGTGTTATTATAAGTAGTATTAGGTATTTGTAATATATTTGCTGATTGACTATTATTATTGACTTTTGAACTGCCAATAATGCTTTCTATGTACACACATTGTAGACACTTGCACCTATGAGTGTATCGGATTAATCCGGGTAGTAAAGACTGTGAGGGAGAGGAGATGGCTACCGCCCTCATTTTCAGAACCACTGAAATGTGAGATCGCTAACATCTCACACCCCTACAGCATTAATAAATGCTATGGGTTACTTTACTTTTTTTTAATAAGTTTATCATGTTTCCTCTAGTTCTGTTGTTCGTCCGTCATAATTGAGGATGACCATTCAGCTCAACTGTGGGATTGACAACTGAGTAATGACTAGTGCTGAATTTTGTTTAAATTGTGGAAAGTTGCTCCATTCATAAACCACACTCTATAAAACCGTATTAGAGTTGTCTATAAAACCGTATTAGAGTTGTCTATAAAACCGTATTAGAGTTGTCTATAAAACCGTATTAGAGTTGTCTATAAAACCGTATTAGAGTTGTCTATAAAACCGTATTAGAGTTGTCTATAAAACCGTATTAGAGTTGTCTATAAAACCGTATTAGAGTTGTCTATAAAACCGTATTAGAGTTGTCTATAAAACCGTATTAGAGTTGTCTATAAAACCGTATTAGAGTTGTCTATAAAACCGTATTAGAGTTGTCTATAAAACCGTATTAGAGTTGTCTATAAAACCGTATTAGAGTTGTCTATAAAACCGTATTAGAGTTGTCTATAAAACCGTATTAGAGTTGTCTATAAAACCGTGTCTGGAGAGATTTCTAAATGTTCTTCTCGTTTGCAGTATATCATGTCTATATAGCTAGTCTACGTACCATTTCTGAATGTTACGTGGAGTGACTAAATCTAACACTACTATAAGAGAGGAAAGCAAACAAACCTATATATCTTCCTTCATTAGACAAAGGCGTTGGACTTAATCAGCCATGTTCTCAGAATGAACAGCCTAAGAATTCCCCAGCAGTCACTATATTGGGTGCCACCTGGAGTAAGAAGAAGAGGGAGACCTAGAAAAACTCTACGAAGAACCATTAATAGAGAAGGCATATCAATGAACCTAAACAACACCCAAGAATTGAAAGACCTGGCAGCACAAAGACAGAAATGGAAAGCTATGGTTTCTGCCCTATGCGCCGTCTATGGCCCTGGAGGAACATAACATAACAAAACATATAGCTAGTAATTTGTTGTGCAGACGTGCTAAATAGGTGGGTTGCATGATACTGTGTGTGCCTCTCTGCCTGGTATCTATGACTTCAGCACCTGTGCATGCATGGGCAGGACTGTGGTACTGTTAGATTTAGGGGATGGCCCAATCAATCTCAGTTTCCAGCCTCTGTTGGCTGGACTCAGCCCTATCTCCACTTTAAGGAGTTGGATTCGACAGATTTATAAATAACTTTGTGGAAGCTGCTGGCGTGGTAATGACTCAGAGGAAGCTGCTGGTGTAATGACTGAAATGAAGACATCAGTGTCGTTATGACTTAGAGGAAAATGTCAGGGTGATAATGACTCCGTGGAAAATGTCAGGGTGATAATGACTCCTTGGAAAATGTCAGGGTGATAATGACTTAGAAGAAGATGTTTGTGTGGTACTAACAGCAATATGTCTACAACAGTGTATGCATGTCTGTTTGTTGATTGGAAATTTTACTTATGCATTTGAACATGTGCACAGCTTATGTTGATTGCAAAACTCTTTTGATTTGTAAATAAAAATTTGAGGGCCACTGGGAACACACTTGTTCATAAATGCTATGATTTGTTACTAAACTTTTCATGTCCATTTTCTGCTTTGGTCTAAACCAGTAGCAGGCATAATTTAACCTGCCAAGTAATTTATTCTATCCTGCCAGCCTGATCTAAATATACTATATGTACTGTCCTCTGAGCTCGGAAAACACAACTTGGATCTTCAAAGGATGAGAAAAGTTTTTTTTTGGTCCGATACCATATGATTCAAGACAAAGCTGAACGAGGCCCGTTATCTCAAAAATATTGCTCTCCTCTAATCTAAACTGATTGTTATGTCATAACTATGCGGGGAAAAAATAACCAGGATAGACAGATTTTGAGCACATGTTTTGATTCTGAGATATCCTGTATGTGAGATGTGATAGTTGATGCTGGACACTGCAATCATTCACAATATGTCTATTAAACGTTGCTATACTTGCATCGTGTACTATTTTATGTTGCATATACAAGTTGCTATACTTCATTGTGTACTATGTTATGTCACATATTTTGTGACAGGCAATATGTGTATGGTGGGAGATGTGTGTTCGGTTTGTGTGTGTGTGGGTTTGTATTGATGTATGGACATTTTGACACATGTTCACGTGTACATCGACAGGAACATTTTCACGTGTACATCAACAGGCAAATGTTCACATGTACATCAACAGACATATATTCACGTGTAAATCAACAAACACATGTTCACGTGTACATCAACACATGTTCATGTGTACATAAACAAACATGTTGTTCACGTGTACATTAACAGACACATCAAATTTTTAGATAACGAACTATTTTATCAGAAACACATGTCTTATAAATGGTTAAAAACTTCAACTGTTAATCGTCTCATTGGAAAATGGTATGAGATTCTGATATTCACAGTAACCTGTGTCTTATCTGTTTAAAATTAGAGATAAGAGGATTGGTAAACAAGACTGCATTATTACATTGTTTCAAATGCTAGTATCATTTTTAGATAAGGTGAAGAAGTGTGCAAGATGTTTTTGTACGACCGGCCCCTCAAAATTATCAAAATACACAAGCTAACATATTATTGGACAACTGGAACAGAACCGAGAGACTGGGCAGGTGGCACTAATATAGACAAACTGACCTCAGGACTTACTATTAAGAAAACTTTCCATCACTTACATATATGGATAAACTGTTCAGCACTTACTTATATGGATAACTAACCAGCACATATATGAACAAACTGACCATCAATTATAACATTTATATGAACAAACTGACCATCAATTATAACATTTATATGAACAAACTGACCATCAATTATAACATTTATATGAACAAACTGACCATCAATTATAACATTTATATGGACACACTGACCAGCTCTTACATATATGAACAAACTGACCAGTACTTTTGTTTTTTATTTATATTTTATTGTACTTCACAATCTACAAAATAGAAAATGTAAATGTATTTTCACAATTGTAAAATGTTGAAACAGAATTAAACTTCGTTCATAAATGACAAACTATTTTTATGAAAACCACTACCTGTATTTTAGCAGCTTCAGAGGCCTAAACTATTATAAGCTGCTAAAAAAAAAATCTTATAGCTATTAGTAACGAGTTTGCAAGTCACTGGAAATACAAGGAAACACAAATATAAAATTTTTTACCAAAAGGTCTTTATCAAGAATTTAACATATCACCGATAGTTATAATTTCATTCATTTTTTTTTATTAGGAACATTTAATGTGAAGAGATTATGTAAGGAATGAAGAGATTATGTAAGGAATGAAGAGATTATGTGAGGAATGAAGAGATTATGTGAGGAATGAAGAGATTATGTGAGGAATGAAGAGATTATGTGAGGAATGAAGAGATTATATGAGGAATGAAGAGATTATGTGAGGAATGAAGAGATTATATGAGGAATGAAGAGATTATATGAGGAATGAAGAGATTATGTGAGGAATGAAGAGATTACAAGAAGAGATTATGTAAGGAATGAAGAGATTATGTGAGGAATGAAGAGATTATATGAGAAATGAAGAGATTATATGAGGAATGAAGAGATTATGTGAGGAATGAAGAGATTATATGAGAAATGAAGAGATTATATGAGGAATGAAGAGATTATATGAGGAATGAAGAGATTATATGAGGAATGAAGAGATTATATGAGGAATGAAGAGATTATGTGAGGAATGAAGAGATTATGTGAGGAATGAAGAGATTATATGAGGAATGAAGAGATTATGTGAGGAATGAAGAGATTACAAGAAGAGATTATGTAAGGAATGAAGAGATTATGTGAGGAATGAAGAGATTATATGAGAAATGAAGAGATTATATGAGGAATGAAGAGATTATGTGAGGAATGAAGAGATTACAAGAAGAGATTATGTAAGGAATGAAGAGATTATGTGAGGAATGAAGAGATTATATGAGAAATGAAGAGATTATATGAGGAATGAAGAGATTATGTGAGGAATGAAGAGATTATATGAGAAATGAAGAGATTATATGAGGAATGAAGAGATTATGTGAGGAATGAAGAGATTATATGAGGAATGAAGAGATTATATGAGGAATGAAGAGATTATATGAGGAATGAAGAGATTATATGAGGAATGAAGAGATTATATGAGGAATGAAGAGATTATATGAGGAATGAAGAGATTATATGAGGAATGAAGAGATTATGTGAGGAATGAAGAGATTATGTGAGGAATGAAGAGATTATATGAGGAATGAAGAGATTATATGAGGAATGAAGAGATTATATGAGGAATGAAGATATTATGTGAGGAATGAAGAGATTATGTGAGGAATGAAGAGATTATGTGAGGAATGAAGAGATTATGTGAGGAATGAAGAGATTATGTGAGGAATGAAGAGATTATATGAGGAATGAAGAGATTATGTGAGGAATGAAGAGATTATATGAGGAATGAAGAGATTATGTGAGGAATGAAGAGATTATATGAGGAATGAAGAGATTATATGAGGAATGAAGAGATTATGTGAGGAATGAAGAGATTACAAGAAGAGATTATGTAAGGAATGAAGAGATTATGTGAGGAATGAAGAGATTATATGAGAAATGAAGAGATTATATGAGGAATGAAGAGATTATGTGAGGAATGAAGAGATTATGTGAGGAATGAAGAGATTATATGAGGAATGAAGAGATTATGTGAGGAATGAAGAGATGTGAGGAATGAAGAGATTATATGAGGAATGAAGAGATTATGTGAGGAATGAAGAGATTATATGAGGAATGAAGAGATTAGAAGAAATGTTGCAACAGCATCTGTGCTCAAATATATTGAAAAAACAGATACTAAAATGGTTTGGCCACTTAATGAGAATGAACCCTTATTGGCAAGAGCATACAACATGAAAGTGAAAAGACCCAGAAGAAGGTGGATTGAAGGATCTACCAATGTCCAGAGAAGTTACAATATTACTGTATATCAAGTGACCAAATGTGCCATAGACTGAAAACTGTT